>CAOLHI010004137.1:40000-133388 GCA_948474755.1 Ctenosaura bakeri | reverse complement strand
AGATAGAACTCAGTTATTGGAAGACTAATTTGAGTATCAAGGTAGAGCAAAACTGGAAGAGTCCAAGAAACTGTTCTTTGCTGCTTTTGAGCTATTATAGTTGCTTTTTCTAATCGTTCTACAGTCCTCAAGACCACCTGAAACACTACAGCAGACAGCAGTCCCAAAATGAAATTGTGTAGTGGATGCCTGAAATAGGTCTGTTTCTTCAAAACTCTGCTGCAATGGGAAGCAAGGAGGGCAAGATCAAATAATAAGTAAATGGTGATCAGAGTGTTAAGCAGGACTGAAAAGATTCCTAAAATTCTTTCAATGACAGTAACTTTAATTTAGCCTGACCTACCTCTAAGAGTTGTTGTGTAGATGATGTGGGGCAGAGAAGGACCATCTTCTGATCACAGAAGAAAAAGCAAGATATAGATGAGAAAACCAAATAAATAAGGCGAGATACAGTGTTCGTCCCAATAAAAGTTATGGAATGATTGCTTAGTTACCACTTACATACAAATTTCTGTTTTCAATAGGCCTGCTCTAGCTGCAATTAAACTTAGATTTGGTTGACAGTAAGCAAGGGCACAGGGAAAGAGGTAACTTCCATCAACTTGCCCCCTGCAACGTAAATAACAAAGCACATTTATGTGCATAGAATGTCAATAAATAAATATATTATTTAGTTTATAATGTCATAATTAATGATATTATTAATAATTAAAAATATTGAATATGATAGTGGTTTGAGTGTTGGACTAGGACTCTGAGAGACCAGGGTTCAAATCCTTCACTCAGTCATGCAAATCCACTGAAAGATCTTGGGCAAATCACACACTCTCAGCTTCAGAGGATGGCAAAGGCAAACTTCCTTTGAATCAATCTATGCAAGAAAACTCTATTATAGGTTTGCCATAAGAGAGTCAACTGGGAGGTACATAACAACTATTAATTATAATTATTATAAAATTATAATAGTTTAACCACAAATGTCAGTTTGCTAGACCAGCAAATCTATTTTCATAGAATCATAGAATCATAGAAATGTAGAGTTGGAAGAGACCACACAGGCCATCCAGTCCAACCCCCTGCCATGCAGGAACACCCTCAAAGCACTCCCGACAGATGGCCATCTAGCCTCTGCTTAAAAACCTCCAAGGAAGGAGACTCCACTACACTCCGAGGCAGCATATTCCACTGCCAGACAGCCCCGACTGTCAGGAAGTTCTTCCTGAGGTTCACGTGGAATCTCCTTTCCTGCAGCTTGAATCCATTGCTTCTTGTCCTGGTCTCTGGAACAGCAGAAAACAAGCCCTCTCCTTCCTCTATGTGGCATCCCTTCAAATATTTAAACATGGCTATCATGTCCCCTTTTAACCTTCTCTTCTGAAGACTAAACATACCCAGCTCTCTAAGTCTATCCTCATAGAGTATGGCTTCCAGGCCTCTCACCATTTTGGTCGCCCTCCTCTGGACTTGCTCCAGCTTGACCATGTCCTTCTTGAATTGGGGTGCCCAGAACTGGACACAGTATTCAAGATGAGGTCTAACCAAAGCAGAGTAGAGTGGTACCAGTACCTCCCTTGATCTAGACACCATACTCCTATTGATGCAGCCGAGAATTGCATTGGCTTTCTTGGCTGCCGCATCACACTGCTGACTCATGTTCAGCTTGTGGTCTATGAAGACTCCTAGTTCCCTTTTACATGTACTGCTATCCAGCCACGTGTTCCCCATCCTATATTTCTGTATTCCATTTCTTCTACCTAAGTGTAGGACCTTACACTTTTCTCTGTTGAATTTCATTTTGTTAGCCTTGGCCCAGCTCTCCAATCTATCCAGGTCATTTTGAATTTTGATCCTGTCCTCTGGCGTATTAGCAACCCCTCCCAATCTTGTAATGCTAGGGGCATCAACTTAGACAAACATGTCTTTTCTAGACTTGTATTGTCCGCTGATCTGCATGGTTATACTTTTAACCTTTTTGTTATGTACCTAGAGTTTTAAATGTACACTATTTTAAATGCATTTTAATTGTATTTTTCTAATAGGCTTTGTGGACTAACTCGAATAAAATGTGACTGACTGATTTGTAATGGAATGCAATAGGCATGCCTTAACAATCTCAGGAAATTACAAATCATTGTGGTATCTATAAGCACTACTGGTGATTACTAAAATTAAGAACAGAAATCACTTGTGTAATTAAAAATAATAATTAATGAATCAATGAATGCTTCAACAAGTAAGCATGGGGTGAATTTTTAATTTAAATTTTTAAAGGAGATTTGCCTAACAAGCTTAGTTGCTTCTGCGACCAAGATATATACACCTTCCAGATCCTATAGTAGATCTTAGGCCATTTCCGCACTAGGCTGTTATAGCGCTATGACTCCACTTTCAACATCCTATGGAATCCTGAGGTTTGCAGTTTCGGGAGGGGCCTGTCTGCCAGCCAGTGCTATAACAGCCTGATGTGGAAATGGCCTTAGACAAATGAACCTTTATTACTTGCATTTTATTACAAATAGTACAATCAATATAAACATGCAGCAGACATCAGTAAGGTAACACCTACCCTAAATAGTTCATGTCTTTCGTATACATTTGGTTCAAAGCAATCAATCTGCGGATTCTGTCTTGCTTATATTTGTTGCTGTTATGTGCCTTCAAGTCATATCCAACTTCTGGTGGCCCATAATGGGATCTTCTGGGGCTGAGAGTTTATGACACATCCAAGTTCCTGCTGTTGTCGAAGCTCTCCCTCCCACCGGAGCCTGCTTTCCTGTTTTCTGCCATTCTCTGGCCTTTTGGAGGGGCATACTCTCTAACTCTCCACCTTATAGCCTGGGGGGGGGGAAGTCCTCTCTAACTCTCCACCTCAAACCCTAAAAAAAGGGGGGGTGTGATTTGCCATTTTGGGGACCTTGTGGTTAAAATTTGAGGAACTAGGGAGGGTTGGTGGAGGGTGATCTGCAGGAATCTGGGGATGGCACGAGCATGTCCAAGGGCTGCATTTTGCTTGCCCCTACTGTGGCACATCAAAGGGAATTCTGGGAAGAAATTTTTCATTTGATTGATTTTTCATTTGATCCTGTAAGCCTCTGCTGTCAAGGTCAAGGACTAATGACTGCAATTTAGTTCATCCAGCAACTGTAGGAAATACAGAATCATACAATCTTAAAGTCATTGGAAGGGACCACAAGGCTATCTAGTTCAACTTCCTACCATGCAAGAATATTCAGTTAAAGCACTCCTGAGAGATGGCCATCCAACCTCTGTTTAAAGTTCTCCAAAGGAGAGACCACCATCCTCAGAGACAGTCAATTCCACTGTCAAACAGGATTACAGTTTGGAAGTTCTTCATACTGTTTAGCTAGAATCTCTTTTGTAATTTGAATCCATCCTAATTTGAACCAATATGCCAGGGAGATCAACCCTATGGAGCCACAGAGAAGTTGATTTTCTCTGCCCTTCCTGCCTTCCACAGCAGCAGCTGCAACTCTAGCAATGGTAGAAAATTGGAGACTGGGATGGAGGAGAGGGCTTTCTTACCTCCCAGTCTGTAGCTTCATATGAATTGCACGTCACTTCCAAACAACAGGGTCATCAGCAATGGGAAAGGAAAAAGGTAGAAGGGTTTTGCAAGAGAATAAATACAAGAGAACAGATCTGAAAGAGAAGTGCAGGAATTCTGCAACCATTTCAAGGTAGGTCAGATGTGATGGATACTGGGGATATCTGTGGTTATTGCTGCTCATGAAGAGAAGAAGGAAGTAATTGTGGAATATGGCAGCTGTGTCTGAGCCAGCATGGTGTAGTGGTTTGACTGTTAGGCAGGATTCTGGGAGACAAGGTTTCCATGCACACTCAGCCATGGAAACCCACTAGGTGACCTTTGGCAAGTCACACTCTCTCAGCCTTAGAGGAAGGCAATGGCAAATCCCCTCTGAGCAAATCTTGCAAAAAAAAAAAAAAGCTGTAATAGAGTCTCCATAGGTCAGAAATGACATGAAGGCACACAACGATAACAACAATGACTGTTGTGCCCTCCCTAAGGCTTTCTTTGGACCAGCTTGCACTTCTCTGCTGCACCTGAATTGTTGTATGTTTTTAAAAAAATGGTCGAAAATGCCTCTTCTGTCCACTAGGTATGTGTGACAGGGTCCATCTTTTTGCTGCCCTGAGCTGTTTCCGACCCATGATAGGAGCTTGGAAGAAAGAAGCATTTTTTTAAAAAAAGGGCTTTGTGGAGTTATTTGCTGCCACTCCTCCTAGAGGGATGCCAAAATATTTTTGAAAACAAATTGAAAATTTGGGGTGGAACCAATGGGTTTGCAGGGGAGCTGATGCCTGAAGACAGCACAGACTTTACCAACCCCTGATTTAGGTAATGTGATATACAGTCAGCCCACCACATTCACAGGGGTTGGTGTGCAGGACCCCTTCAAAAGTGGAAAAATGGCAAATATAAAAATATATGTGGAGGGGCAGAGAAGGAGGCCAAGTCATGGTGGGGAGAACAGGTATCCAGAGTCTAAAATGGAAGGAAGAAGAGAAAGGGATGGGTCAGCACAGTGGCCCTATACTTTCTCTCTCACCATCTCCTTCCTTGGGTGTGTGTGGAGCATCTGAAGAGGATTTGCGGTGCTGAGAAATCAGGGTGCAAGCCATTCTTAGCTGGTCAGGCAGCAGCAGGTGAAGGAGGAGGAGGACCGGTTTCCTCAGGGCTGCACAGTCTGATCAGAGCTGCTGAGAGGAAATGTTCCCATGGAAAAGAAGCACTTGAAGTAGGGGACAGGGGTTGGAGAAACTAGAAAATAATCAAATCTGTAAGAGTTAAACCCAGAAATGCAGAGGGCCAACTCTATTGTGCTGGGGGAGGCAAGAACTATCATGGGGCTAAGGGTCAAAGCAGTCAGTAAGGGAATATTTATTCTACATAGGTAATCCAGTTTTCCCCATCCAACAGGATGTCCTCAGAGATACATGTCTCAGCAACCAGATGTGAAAATTAAGCCCCTTCCAATGATCTGTCACAAAATAAGGCATACCAAATACATAGTTGAGGAGAATCATGTGCTATGAAAAACAAATATCTTTCATGAGGTAGTGCCCCTTCTAAGTGTGTGCTAAATATATAATCTAGTTCAGTGATTCCCAACCTTCCTAATGCCGTGACCCTTTAATACAGTTCCTCATGTTGTGGTGACCCCCAATCATAAAATTATTTATTATTTACAATGCCTCCCCCCCCGGCAAAGGCCACCTCGCCGGCAGGAATGGGGGGCGGGCAGGGAGGGAAAGAGGAGCCGTGCATCTCCCCCAGGAAAAAACTCCAAGAACCCCTCCCCGTGCTCTGCTTCTGCTTCGCTCTCATTTCCGCTGGGGGGGGGCAGTGTGGGAAAAGTTTCCAGAGTGTCCACCCTGGCCGGGGGGGGAGGAATCCCAGTGCCTTTGTCTTTTGTGTTGGGCGCAGCTTGCCCCCCGGAAAAGCGCCGCCTTGCTGCCCCCCGGCCCTTCCGCAGCGCCCCCTTCCGTGGTGAGTGGGGCAGGGGCCGTGGCGAGGAGGGGGCCTGCCCCCTGTGCTGCCGCTGCCCCCCCAAGCTGGCCTGTCAGATGGGAGGTTCTCTCGGTAGTGGAGAAGGGGAGCGATTTCAGTCCCTTCTGAACAGGGGGCAGGGGGACGTGAGCGCGTGGCTCGCGCTTGTGCACCACCACTCCTGCTGTGGTGACACTGTGGCTGCATGCGCTCCTGCCAAAGGGGGCAGGAGGCCGTGAGCGTGTGGCTCATGCTTGTGCACCACACCGAGGAGGGAATGGAGCCTAAGACCATCAGAAATATGTATTTTCCGATGGTCTTAGGCGACCCCTGTGAAAGGGTCATTTGACCCCGAAGGGGTCGTGACCCCCAGGTTGAGAACCGCTGATCTAGTTTGACCCTAAGATGGATCACAACAGACATGTTTCCAGCATTCATCAGCAGGCCTATTCCAAGACATTTAGAAGACATTTAGCTCATTTAGCTGCCTGTAGCAGACTAGGAGATGGCACCCTTCCTCCCAAAGTCATAGTGTGTGTGTGCGTGTGCGCCTGTGTATTTATTTATTTATAGGCCAACCAAGTTATTTAGGCATCTGAAGCAGAAAAGGCACTCGCTCCATCTATTTGTCAGTAAAAGTACAACAACAGTAAATTAAACCTGGTTTCTGAGGCTTCGGCACCTGACTCTGCCTAATAACAGTGGCAGTCCTGTTCACCAGGGGCATGAATTCAGGTGAACGGAAGTGAATTCACCTGCTTCCTGGACCACCTCATCCCCCTTGGTTATTCCATTCAGTTTTCTCTGGAGTCCCAGGAATTCTCTTCACTGGCCAGGTGTTTCCTACTTCTTTGTCAAACCTGGGACTTCCTTTACTCAGAATGAGACAACTACTTCACACGGCTAGTTTTGGTTGTCATAAAATGGCAGCAAACTGTCCATTATTTAATGTATTACTACTGATTTTTTTTTAACTGACAGGAACTATGAAGAATTTGTGAGGTTTTCTACCTCAGGAACAGAAAAAGAAAACAAAAACAAACTTGGGTGGCCTTGGCTACTGCTGTGTATCTTGACTTGGGGTAGGGTGAGGATGTTTGGTCTGATTTCGCTCAGGCAGCAAAATGTCTGTGACTATTCCTATGCATGAAAAAAACAGAAAAAAAACTTTTTACTGAATCTTAACAGGACATTGAGTAATGTATATGTGTACACACACACACACACGAAATCAACTCATCAAATATTGAATGTAATCTGCAATAATTACAAGAGGTTCCAGTGCATTATCACTATCAGCTTTCATCTGTCAAGATTCATGGAGGGTTGTTTATAAATCTGAGCACTGACCATTTGGAAACTCCAGTGTGAAGGCTCCAAACTGATCATCTAGCAACACAGCTGCCCATGTCTTTCAGTCTGAGCTGTACAACTCATTGACACAAGAAGTGACTTTGATCTTTTGGCTTATTCTACCTGCCTATTCAGAGGGAAATCCTTGCTGCTTTCCATTTGTGTTTTGGCCTTTTGTCCACAGTAGGTGAACATGTTTTTGAGGACTCTTTAGGAAGGTGGGAATGAAGGACCACCCATGAAGCATCAGAAATGACGAAAGAGCATTTAATATTCAGAAACTATGGCAGATACACCAGGAGCTTGAAATTAATCTCTGTAAGATGCTCAAGGGGAAATGCCTCTGTTACCTGAATGACTACCCTGTCTTTTGTGATCTCTAGTCACATCCTGCCAAATATACATCTTCCATTGTCCCTCACTCTAAACTGTCCCTACCCTGAAACTTACAAAAGGTAGCATGACAGAATACTCCAAGCAAACAACATGCTAGGAGGAAATCTAAGATAGGACAGAGGCCTTTTGTATCTTCAGGACAAAATCACCTTTGCAAGCTCCACCCTTTCCTTGAAGAATGGTGTAAAGCCTTAAAGGGATAGGCTTCTAACTTGGAGACTAGCACTCTTTCTCCCCAGATCTAATGGGCTCTGGCTTAGACCTGTGTAAGATACTGGAGTTGGTTCCAAGCCTTCGGTGGCCCCTTGTTATCTGCATCAAAGTCAGAAGCCTAGGCTCCTAACTCAGGGTCCTGATGCCCCTACTGTCTGGGATGGAGGAAGAGGAGAAAGGAAGAACAGCTCTACAAGGCCGCTCCTTCACCTGTCATCACTAACAGCCATTTCTCCAGACTGCAGCAGAGAGAGATGTAATGAGAAGCAGGAATGTTCTATCAGCCCTTCTGAAAAACTAGTTAACACTTTTCCCCTTCTTTCTTCTCCATTACATTTTGTGTCATGCCTTTTTTAGATCATGAGTTGGGACTGTTTTTTCACCAATTATACAGTACCTTAGCTGTTGCAGGGGTCTTTTGGGTTGAAGAATGTGATAACAACACCTAAATAATAATAAACAGCAATAGCAGTAGCAGCCGTAGTCCAGTGCTTCTCAGGCTGATGTGGGAGATTATCTATCCTCCAACTATTCTAATTTGGCAGGGCCAATCCTAACCAATTCTCTTTCATCTCACTTTTTCAGTTTCTTTCTCCTCACCTTGCTTGTCCCACTGGCTTACTTTAGTTCATGCAAATTATGGTTCAAAGTACAAAGGGAGTTGCACTCTACCTTTCCCGGTAGACTCAGGTGAAAGCAAACTGCTGCAGTTCAATCTTAGCTTGTGTGTTCTTTCTCATTTGCCCTCTTGACCACACTTTGATGTTGCTTGGCCACGTGTGTCCTTGTGTCCATCTGTGAAATGTTGGAGTGCATGGGACTGGAAATTATTATTTTCTAACATGCCAGGGACCAGCACTATATTAGTACTCATTGAGTATAATTGTTTCTTTCCTTGAAACTCTCTGTAGACTGGCAGCTGATGGCCTGGGGACTAATACCAGTCCAGGAACCACCACTTTGAGTAGCACTGATTAAGTCAATGTTCAAACACCAGGTTCAAAATAAAGGGAAGCCTCTACCTCCAAATTTCTCTAATGACAGTGGAACAGAAAGAAGGGCCTCTCCTAGAGATCTTAGCATCCAGTCAAATGCATTTGGCAAAACGCAATCTTTTGAACAAGCCAGTCTCAAGCTATATACTGCTTAAACCATCCCATGGATTTGTACTGCAGAAAGAGATCAGCAGCCAACGAAGCTCTCGTAAGGAAATTATACACTGCCTGTAACAGCCAGTCAGTAGTCTAACTCCAACATTCTAGATCTGTGAAAGTTTTCAAATGCTTTTCAAAGATAGGTCTATGTGGAGCAGATAAGACTGTGTGATCAAGATGTAATCAGTTGCGTAGGGACGGGGGGACAGAGAGAGTGGTTTGCCCCTGGCGGTAATGTTTTTGGGGCATCCTGACCCATAGCCATGCCCCCGCATGTCCTGGCCATGCCCCCACGCCTCCTGGCCATGCCCCCCCACAACGCAGTCACATCCCTTGCGCTGTAGCCCTGCCCCCTCTCACCCACCACCCACTCCAAACTCCGCCACTAGGTGTAATGAGGCATGTCTCACCCTGGCCAGAGAAGACATTTCCAGCAATTATTGTAGCTGGTCATTGTCCTTACATATGCAACCACTCCTGGCCATTACCAAATTTGAGCATCCAGGTTCAGAGTTTAATTCAGGAGTATACCCAGGAATAATTGGATAGAGTAAGCCCATCCAGGTCAGGCTGGATCTCTGTACTATGACTTACCTTTTTACTGACCAGGAACACTTTTGTCTCTGGATTAAACTTAACTCTGTTCAACCTCCTCCATCTCATTACTAACATCTGGTTCTGATACAGACCGTTAACAGCTTCCTTGGGTTTAAGTGGAAAGGAGAAACAGATTTGGATGTCATCAGTGTACTTGTAACACTGAACAAACTCACAAACTCTGGTAGATCTCACTGAATACTTACATGTATATGTTAACATGATATAAACTAAATAGCGCATGGGCAAGACAGAACCCCAAGGGACACTTGATTTGTTGAACAACCTTAATACAAATCAGGCATCGGTTTTGTGGTGCAAATATTTTCTTATTTTTAGGAAATAAAGGAAATCTGCCAATATGATAAGGGGAGGAGATGGTTGAGAGGTTCTTGTGGTATGTGGCGGTGAAAGGATGCAGTACCTTGGATCTTTGCCTATTTGTGCAAATAACCTACAAAACCTAAAACAGAAAAAGTCCACTTCTTTTGACAACATCTCTCTTTTTCCCCTCCCTCCTTCACCCCATCACCACAAAATAGATTTTAAAAAAAATCTTAACTATAGCCATAATAACACAACACCCATTTTAAAGAAGCATATTATGGGGAAATCCTACACATGTTTACCTTGAAGTAAATACTAGTGTAAATGTGCAAAAGATTGCAGGTAAGATAACTGACTTGATGATACATAGGTACTTTCAAAAAGTTAAAATCTGGTGGGTCTTTCAAAAATGTCTTGGTGTGCAGCTCCCCCTTCTGGGACAGAGTTGGTAAAACAAGAAACCCATGAAACACTATGAATAGGAAGATGACACCACACTGAGTATGATTCACAGCAGACAAGGGACACTTATACACTGGAGAATAGAGCAGGAAACCACGGGCATAAAATCCTTATTTTTGGAAATCACATGCCTGTTTTGCTACATATATCTTGCCAAAAAACTGTTCAGGTTCCAAACAGGGATGGTGGAGGACACCCAAACCTGCCTAGGAGCTGTTCAGCAGTGAGACAGACTGCTTCAGAGGGTCCTTCTTCAGAGGCCTTTAAATGGAGGTTAGGACTGCTTTAGTTGTGTATTTCTGCATGATAGGGGTCCCTTGGCATCCTGTCCAACTCTATGATTCTATAATATACCACTGTAAAAGGCAGAAAATTATTCATTCATTCATTTATTGTCATTCTTTTCCTGTCAGGGAGAAGGACTTATTGGCATTTCTGCCTCAGGTACTAAAAGAAATTGGCTGGCCCTGGGTACAGTTGTACCTTGACATGGATGAAAGGAAACACCATTTTCTCCTTGTTATAGGCAGGAAAAACATCCTTGTTTTCCAAGCCATGTATAAATGTGGCAGAAAGGGGAAATTTTACACATAACAGGGAACACTGAAGAGTACACACTTTCCCCTACACTTGTGCAGAGCCATGGGAGGAATTTCATGTATGAAGTGTCCCTCTGTTCTTACATGTTCTCCAGTAAATTATTCTTCTTTATCCTCTTTCTTGTACTTTCCTTGCTATCCACCACTCTGCAGCCCAGAAACCTAGCTGCAAATCACCTGAAGCCTAAAATATATTAACCTTTACTGTAACAGAACAAAAGGAGGTAAAAGCAAAATCTTGAAATGTTGGGATAATACTGAAAACAAAGGATGCAGACATATTTCTTGTGCCTCATCCTTCCACATGATTAATTGATTCTTCTGTTCTAGATACAACAAAGATGGCTGTTGTTGTTGTGTACCCTCAAGTCACTTCTGACTTTTGGAAACCCTAAGGTGAACTTATCACAGGGCTTTCTTGGCAAGCTTTGTTCGGAGGGTTTGGCCTTTGCCTTCCTCAGAGGCTGAAAGAGTGTGACTCCTGCAAGGTCACCCAGAGATTCCACAGCTGAGCGGGGATTCAAACCCTGGCCTCCAGAGTTGTAGCCCAGTGTCCAAAGCACTAGACCATACTAGCTAATGGGAAGAAAAAGGAAAATCAAATAGATGCAAAGGTAGACTTCCACTGTATTTTTCATTTCATTTTGTTTGAGAACAAATTCGATACAGTTGTGCATATGCCTACAACACAGAGAAATTTATACAGATAAATCTGTAACACAATTATTCCAATGCATTGTGGGCAGCGCGTTGTGTATTTTCAGCAGGATATGCTAGTGAAATAGTTTATGCTAATGATCTAGCTTATACAAGAGAGGATTGCAGAATAGTGGTGGGGCCAGGTGCTGACTAGGATAAGCAACTATGCAAGTTCCAAGCATACCGGTATTTATAACCTTACAAAATAACTATTTGTGGACCCAAAGGGACAGGGTTTGAGGCTCAGATTAACCAGGACTTTCCCTGTTAAATCAGGACAGTTGGAAGAAGTTTATTCAGGGGTCACATAGTGGTTTGTTAGATTTTGGGACAGACCACAGGGCCATAAACCACCTGGTTGGAGTAGGGGACTCACTAGAAAGGATTAGTATCTTTACAGGCACTACACTGTCCTTTTACTCATCTGCTTGGGTCACAGCAAGTCTTTGAAAGGTTTTCTTTGTTGGGAAAGTGTTAGGACTGCTGAGAGCAGGAAGGCTCAGGAGACAACACAAATGGTTCATATCCTCTTGCTATAGTGTCCATAGCAGGCAGAATGATTGGAGTTCCAGCTCAAGATATCTGGAAGGCACCTGGTTGAAGAAGGGATAGGGGTGTGTGTGTGAGAGAGAGAGAGAGAGAGAGAGAGAAAGAAGAGCGCACATGCACATTTTTTCTTCCTTTCATTTTCTCTGGCTGGCACCAATGACTGGCATTATCAAGAATTTGTCCCATCTGAATCTCTGCAAGGGTCCATTGCCAACCCCAACTGCCACATCCCAACCCTCTGTTCAAACTTTCTGTTAGTGTCTCTTCACCAACCCTGGCCAAGCAAACTAACAGTGACAGAGTACCAAACTGGACACACAAGAAAGTTTTGTAAACTGCTGAACTGCTTGGCATGGGGTAGGGTTCTGGATCACAGGATCTGGTCTCCCTTCTCCATTCCTCAGGGCAAGGGGGCAAGAGCACAGCCATGAAAAGTGTGTGGGTATATATATATTTTCCTCCTTTTGTGGACTTGGCATACTCTGTGTAACTGAGGTGATGCTTGATCTATCAACCCTAAGGACATAACCAAAGTCTAATCCTTGTGATTGCATCTTGTAACATGACCATGGCCTGACACCACAAGGGGCCAATCCCCAAGTCTCAGGAATAGGTATTGAAATCTCAGGGCTTGGGATAGAACGGTAGAATCCTAGAATCTTAGAGCTGGAAGAAACCACAAGGACCATCTGGTGCAACCTCCTGCCATGCAGCAATACGCAGCTAAAGCATTCCTGAAAGATACTCATCCAACCTCTGTTTAAAGACTTCCAAAGAAGGAGAGTTCGCCACCTTTCAAGGCAGTATTGATAATGCAACCCTGGGAGTGGGTTTAAATGTGCTCCCCCTTAGCCATGTGGGAGATCTTTTCCTATCAGTGGCTGCAAAGCAGCTAGAAAGACATTCAAATGATCCAACCATATAGGAAAGAGTCAATTGACAAATCTTCCCCATGTATTTTACTTTATTTATTGTATTTATTTCTATCCCACATTTTCCTCAGTTCAGGGTTCAAGGTGGCTTATAACAGTTAAAACAAATACAGCCTCATTCACTCATACAAAAGCTTTGAAATGTAATGAAGTTTTCAATAAATTTAAAGCCAACTAAAAACATAACCATGAGAAAGAAAGCAACAGACAGACAATACAGGCCTTTATGAAAGGCCTGTTCCCTTTGAACAATCACTCTTAAACTAAAGATCACTGCCACAACCAAAAAGTCTTCTGGAAAGATACCAACAAGGACATCATTCTAACCTCTCTAGGAAGGGAGTTCCAGAGCTTGGGAACTGGGAGGGTACCTGTGAGGGTGAGGGGACAGAGAGAAGGGGCTTCCCATACTATTGGAAGCTCTTCGTGCTGGTGGTGGAGTTAATTTCATGGGAAAGATACTCCTCTCCCCTGGTTTATCTCACCCACATGAGTTACTGAATTTTTTTTTAGCTGTATGGCACTGAAGCTGCTGGGCAGGAAAATGGTAAACTTGTGGTAACATTAAATTTCTCTCCAGTTATGCAATCTTAGGAAACAGTCAAAACAACAAATTCTCTAGCTGCAGAAGAGATAGGAGAAAGCTGAAAGAAGACTGAAATATCACTATGGTTTAGAAATAAATCTTGCCCATATTCATACATGCAAGCTTAGCACTCTGACAGTTGCATCATGTGATGCTGTGGATAAGTGAATGGACTATCAGATTTTATACCATAGATGGAGCAACCATACCAGGACTGGACCAAGACATATTGCTACCTGAGGCGTAACTAGAGAGGGTATTGTATCTTACTTCAATACTGATGATAGGCATAGTACCTGAGGGTGCAGTAGTTCATGCATTGCACTGTGGAATGGACATGCACACAACTCTGCCCTTCAGTAACATACTAGCTCTGTTATGTCTTCCTATATCAGTTCAAATGTGATGATCATTCTAGTGAACTAGTCCACAGCATTTGTTGCCAGCCACAAAATGCACAGGAATCAAGAGGAGAGACATCAAAAAATATACAGGTACATATGGACTGGCTCTTTTGATTCCCCTTTTTCCAATTAATATTCAGGTGGATGCTTATGAGTTTGCCCTAGTTCCCGAAAATACTTCCTAAATATGAAGTTATCAAATGTTGATGGGACCAAAGCATTGTTGGGAATGATTTGCTGCTCACCACCAGCTGTTGCTCACTCACTCTTGCCACATGATGTCCTGGTGACTGAGCTTCTTGTGGAAATGGCTTGTCGTTCCTCCATTTCAGGCTCAGACTTCACTTGAGTCAAGCCATGTACATGATCAGCAGGCCACAATGTCAAGGAGAAAACAGCCAGCCAGGTGACTCATGGACCACAAAAGCAAGGAAAAGAGGAAGAGGGTGCCTGTGGTGAGTCAAGGAGCATGACTGTCTCCCTTTTCCCATAAAGATCTACGTTGGTTCATCCCTGCCATCCAATGGTACTTGGTCTTCAAGAATGTTCAGCTGGTTCTTTTGCTACTTTATAAATAGAAACTACTTTAAGAGAATGACACATTAGAGAGAAGTGCCCAGGGCAGGAATGGAGAACATGTGGCCCTCCAGATGTTGTTGGACTATACCTTCCTTTATCCCTCACTAACAGTTATGCTGACTAGGGCTGATGGGAATTGCAATCCAACAACATCTGGAGAGCCACACATTCATCCATTCATTCATTGCATTTATATGCTGCCTTTTGTCTCAAAACGGAACCCAAGGTGGCTTCCAAAAAGTTAAAGAAAATTAGAAGCATTTAAACAACTAAAAATATTAAAAAACATATAAAGTTATAATACTAACAAGATTTTTTTAAAAAAACAGCTAACAAATAGGTAAAATACTCTCCTGCTCACCCATTAAAGGCCTGCTTAAAAAGAAATGTCTTTCCTGCAAGCTGGCATCATTTAGGATAGTATCTCCTGCTAGTCTCGTACACAATCTGTCATCACTAGCAGCAACTAACAATACTTTGGCATTTCTTAATAAAGAAGCATTGCTTTATAAAAGGAAGAAAAGCAAAAGCCAACAAACATAGCTTCCAAATGACTGCCTTAGCAGAGGTATACACAGACTGTGCTCAGGGCAAATTTAAGGCTAACAGGATGCACCTGGCCCACTACTGCTTCCACCGTTCAAAAGTCTCAAAGCTGATGGGCTCCTCCACACAGGTAGGTTGCAATACAACAGAAGTATGGGCTGAAGATACAACTGCAGCTGAGTTTACATTGCCTAAAATTGTTTTATATTGAGGTGTGGAGATTACTCCAGAAAACTGAAACTCTCCTGGTATTCTGGTTCCAACAGATCCAAGAACTCGGTAGGCTCTATCACAGTATTGTCATGAAAAGAAATGAAAATGTCAGCCAAGATACTGGATCAAGGAGACTAGCATCAGATTCTACCAGGTGAAACTATGCCATAGCTCCTCTCTCACCCCTCTCCTTTCATCTGCTGGTGTAGTGGTTTGCATGTTGGACTACAACTCTGGAGACCAGGGTTCAGATCCCTGCTGGACAATGAGAACTCACTGGGTGACCTTGAGAAAATCACTCTCTCTCAACCTCAGAGGAAGGCAAATGCAATGGCAACCTCCTTCTGAAACAATCTTGCCAAGAAAACCCCTGACAGGCTTGCTTTAGGGTTGCTACACATCAGAAACAACCTGAAGGCACACAACAACAAAATTACATTACATCAAATTTACATTTGAGCTCACTAACTGTCAAGGTTTCCATCCTACAGAAGCTTAGCATTTATATATTGTATAGCTCTCTGCTCTAGGTTCTTTGTAAAACTACAGATCCCAGGATTCTGTAGAATGGAGCCATAGCTGGTAAAGTGAAGTTAAACTACTATAACTGCAGCACAGACACACACTAAATCTGACTCCACTTTGAAGCTCCATGCCCCTTTGTAGGAAGAGTATAGTGGAAGAGTATAGTGAATTCCTCAGGAAGTCTGTGTCGTGCTGGATCTGGAGATGCTTGTAGGCACTGAAACAGGCAGAACACATCAGTTGGAATCAAACTGGACAGCCTTACTTTTAGGTAGTGGGGACAAACTCTCATCAAATCTCAGGATTCCTCTGGGATGTGGAGAGGAATTCTTAAGTAAAAGTACTCTTTCTATGAATGGACCTCAAGCTAGCCAGGGGATTCTGGGATCTATAGGTAAACCCCACCCCACCTATTTAAAGTTGTATTCTAGTGCTTCTTGATTATGTCTGTGGCTCTATGTACACAGAGGATAGTGGAAGAAAGTACATAGCACAACTGATGTGAATCCCTAGTGGAGATTTTAGAAGGGGTCTGAAATCTCCTTGCTTGTTACTGAATAGTCCCAAACATTTCTCATCTCTAATTTCAAGCTGCTTTTCAACATCTCCTCCTCCTCCTCCTCTTCTTTCTTGTTTAAAAGCTGCCTCTCTTTCTCTCCTCCGAAGACCTCAACAGCTTATTGTGCTCATGTGTCTTGATGGCAGAATGAGTTAGCATTGTGTCAAGAAGAGGGACGTCTGTGCTACTAAGTAGTAGTTCAGTGACCATGGCTTGTCCATGGCTACAGCTGAGGTATAACTTCTTCCTAAGCTCTTCTGCCATTTCGAAGTAATTGCTTTTGGACAGATGGTAGGTGAGCAGGGTGCTTATGTTACAAGGTGCTTCTTCTCCCAACTCCTTGACCTCCTCCCCCCACCAAAAAAGAGAGAGAAAGAAAAAGATAAAGATGCATTCCTAGACAATTATGGCTAGATCTCTCTCTCTCTGCTACAAAATTCCAACTGAATTAATTTTCCTGTAAACAAAGCAGCAGAACTGCTATTCCCAAAGTATGAAGCTGAGAGCACTTTGTCCTTTTCTTCATGTGATTCCCAGATTATTACACAAAGGGAACTAAGAGATCATCCATCTCCTTCCAGTACAGGGGCAGATAGCTTGTGGCTCTCCAAATGCATCTGGACTGCAACTCCCATCAGTTTTAGATAACTCAGTCAATCGTGAGAGATGATTAGGAGTTGCACTCTTAACAACATGTATGCCCACACATGCTCTAAGGTTTCCCCTGTGGGTGATTGAGTCAAACACTTGAAAATCGCTGGGTTGCCTTCAACCCACACCAAGCCAGACAAACAATCATGCACACTGTATACTACAATGCTGTGGAATTGCTTCTTCTTCTGCTACTACCACTGTGTAACAGGTCAGATGTTTTAATATGAATGTTCTCCTAAGTGATAAATTCTGCACCAGACAATGTAACATGCAAATATCCTCACAGTAAAATAGTTCCCTTGGAAGGACATGCAATAAAATTGTTTCTTCAAGGGTACACTGCTGTGTTTGAATACATTCTTTGTTGGGTTTTATGCAAAGCTCAGAAACGTTACCTCTTGGACTATGGCTCCAGGAATTCCACTAGCCCACATAGCCACTGGCCATGGTGATTGAGGAATTCTGGGAGCTGTGGTCCAGAAAAGTGGCTTTTCTGGTTTTGTAATCATTCTACTTGTGAATTTAAACTTGTAAGTGATTGATTGCCCTGGCAAATAAATATTCATGACAGGATATATCACATGAATTCATGGTCAGGGTAGTGAATTCACTTCATAGGTTATTACTGCACTTGTTTGGGCAAAGTGAGTTGGGGCCTTGTGACAGGAAACACTGCTTTGACATAGCGCTATAAAGGGATCTGAAGGTGTTTCTCTGCAGCACTTTACACTCCAGGAATCCAGTCATGGTGTTTTATGATGAGGTGGGTGTATTGCTATTACATCAGTGGAAACCAATTTGTGTGTTGGTATGGGTATCTACAAGACCTGGTCATAGTCAGCATTTTCCATTTGTTTAATTAGAACAACAGTAATTTTTTTTTTTAAGTTAACATTGGATTATAGGTTTCCTTTTCAAGAAGCCCCAGAGGAGGTTATGCTATTATTATATTAATAATAATCACAAACAGCAGCATACAAACAAATAGGCAGGGCTAGTTGCAAATAAGTCCTGAGGTTCATCCTAAATCATCTTGCAAGTACTGGTCAGTCCTTCACTGTCCCCTCTAGATTTCCACTTTCAGAATGAGTATATCCTGTATCTTGAGTAGCATTACCTAAAATCAATGAATTTATTCCAGTACTGTTAGTAACTGTACTGACATCTAATTGTCTCTGAAATAATTTACTTTGTAAGTAGCTCATTCTATATGTTGTCCCTTTTCACCTACCCTTTCCCTTTCATTTTATCTTCAAACTGTCTTTCATGGTCTGATAAATTTTTCCCACCAGCCTCTACTCTTCTAATCTCTCTTTCCATCCATTCTTTGCTCCTCTAATTACCACTGAAGTCCTTTACTGATCCATTTTCTTTCTCAGATGCCTTCTTCTTTGTACTGGTATCTGTATATATTACTACAACATACGTCTCGGGGTCACAATTTTACATCTGCTTGAATTATTTCTCTTTTTGAAGGAGGTCTTTGCTTCTTGACTGTTTTCCAAATTTGTATGAAATGGAGGCTGGAAGCTAGACTTACGGCCTCATAAATTTTGGTATTCATGTTTATGATTGTGGCATCATTGCTGCAGTTGCAAATGCCCCCCAAGCCCCACTTTAGAAGCCAGATAGCTACAGCAATCAAATGAGTTCTGCTGCTCACTGAAGGATTGTATGTCCAGAACCCTCCCACCAGTGACTCATGGTGCAAAGAGGAAGGATCACTGCAGGATTCTGCTGTAACTGCTTGTAGCACCATGGCTCACTGATAGAAAAGACTGGAATGTCACTCTTCAGTAAGCCACAGAACTCCTTCAGTGGGTGCAGTTGCCTGGCTTATAAGGTGGGCTTTAGGGGTTCAGATCAGGAGGTGAACCCCAGGAGGTATGGCCCTTTCCGCAACTCACCTTTTTGCAGAGCTGGGGTGCGGGGATAGCGTGAGCAGCCTCTAGCGAGAGGCTCTCGTGTCCTGGTTCCTTCAGCTCCGCAGCTGCTGCCTGCTCATGCGAGAGCCCCTCCTCTTCCTTCCACAGTGCAGCCTGGGATTTTCCCAGGCTGTGCTGGGGCAGGAAGTGCGAGTGCTGTGGCTCCAGGGCCCTGCATGTACAAGTGCGTGCGGGGCCCCAGAGTGATGCGCGATCACGCACCATTTTCAGCTTGGAGCTGAAAATGAAATAGTGTGTGATCAGTGCTTGCCAGGCCCTGGAGCATCGCATGATTGTGAGTGTGTTGTGTGGACCACTCCTTGGAGTCATGCGACGCTCCAGGGGCCCTTTCACATGGCAAATACCATGCAAAAAGGGCCTATGTCATTGTTGCTGTGTCTCCCATACAAGCCAGAGTTTCTTTCTTTGAGGATCTTAGCCTTCCCAGTTTCCAATCTAGCCCACATGTAGTGGATAATTTTATAGTTTACTCTATAATTATACATTTAATTTGACCTCACCTTTCTACCTAAAAGCCCTGACAAGGTATGATGTTGACTGTAAATTCCATTGCACATCATCTGCTGCCTTCTATACTTCTGTACTTTTCAAACTGGTGTATCTGGATTGTAGCCATTGTTGTCTAAGGTTCTACCACCATGTCACTATAAATATACCTGAACTCACATGATTTTGGAAGCAAAGCGGGGTCAGGCGGCTTAATACTTAAATAACAGAGGTTTCCAAGTAGGACAAAGGGGAAAATCCCCAAACACTGGAGAGCTGCTAATAGTCAGACTTGAACCAGTGATCTCACTCAATACAAGGCAGGTTCCTGTGATCTAATTCAAGCTGCCATATGTTTTGCCTTCCCATTCTATGAACAGTACACATTAAAATGTTGGAGCTGGTTGAAGACATTTTAGTTCCTGAGGTAAGCAGCAAATGACACTCTGCCTTTAACCAACTGCACAGTAGCAGTATCTAAAGCAGGGATAAGAATCACATGGCTCCTCAGATTAATTGCAGATTCTAGCATTCTTCCCAGTTGTCAGCATTGGCTTGACTAACTGGTTCCACTCATTTCAGTAGGTCTTCTCTGAGCAGGAACAATATATAGGGTTCACAAATATCAGAGCCTGGCCCCATTTCTCTGATCTGCAGGCAAGGGGAGGAATCTCAGGGCAACAGAACTGTCTTGAAAAAATGTGTATATGTTTTCTTCCTTTCTTATGTATGTTGTTTTTGATTTGAGCAGCATACTCTGAGCAACTGTGGTGGGATGCTTAAGATAGCATGCTTAAGGACATGAGCAGGGGCCACTTCTTGTAATATCACTAGAGCCCACCCCCTGTGACATTAGAAGTCCTCATGTCTCACATTTAGGCCCTGAAAATTCAGGGCCTGGGACAGACCTGACTTGGTATCTTACAATCTGAAATATAGCACAATGTCTTTAATCTTGTAGTGAGATGCCCTGAACCTCAGTTTTGGGAGAATGGTAGACTATTAAATTGAAATGAGATACCTGTGTGTGTACATGAGGATCTGGTAGCCAAGCAACTACTTTTTAGAATTACACTATCGATATAAAGCCTGTTGATTTGGAAACTGAAAGAAAAGTGTGTGGGTAGCCTAGGTGATGAGTGAAGAATCTCTTGAAATCTTCCGAAATGGTAAGCCACGCACCTCCCATGTAGGAAACCTCACTTTCCCACCAGCACTAGAGTGCCTTGGTTTTCCTTAAAACACTTGCATGTGTATGCAGATGAGCAAAGGCAGGCTTCTGAATATTAGCCTGAACCCTAATTTGGAATAAAAGTAACAGCAGAAGGGAAGGACATGTGACTGCAAAACGCTTCATGAATGTTTTCTGTTCCAGGCATCTGACTGTGCTGACTCTGCTACAGAATGCACTCATCAAATCTATGGCTTTTCAGCTGATGGAGTGGCAAATAGGCCTTTGACTGTAGTTTGGTATCTGAAGGAGAAGATTTTCCCCAGCAATTGGCTGAGCAAAATCCTACTCATACAATGACAGCTGTGAACCCTGCTGAGGGCATCTGTTGGGTAGTTAATACTGTTTGGGAATCATAAAGCTCTGACTGTGTTTTGTTTACCAGAGAAGTTCCTATGCTTTTTCAACAGCATTAAAAGATATTGTACCTCCTGTTTGTTTACATATAATGCTGGGACTCTTTCCTCCCCTCCCTTCTCTACTACTGATTTGTTTCCCTGCAGGGGAGCTAGCACATTGAAAGAATTTTTTATTATTATTATTATTATTTTCATTTCAACCTAATAATAATAATCATGATGATGATACAGATGATCAGGATGATGCAATTTAAACAAAGTAGGTTGCAGGAATGGGGCCTCATTTTTGCTTGCACCAAGATTTCTGGAGAGAAAGAACCTTAATAATGGCATTTTTTTTAAAAAAAAAGGAAAAAGAGGACCAAGAGACGGTTTCAAAATTTTGGGAATCAAATGGGAAGTAACTTGTTTCACAGACATAAAGACAGGAATTCCAGGGAAGATGGCAACGTCTTTAGTTTTAAGGTATCCCATCACGCACAGTGTAATCTTCTCCACACAGTGAAAAAGACTGCATATGCTCCGCTTAAAAACTTTATTTTTCCCACTTTTGCAAGAGAAATCTTCAGGATGCTGACTCATGTGTGCGCCTCTACATTCCAGTGCAATCAATTCAGAGCAGCCCTGGTTAACTGATTCAGAGCTGGCTTGGTATGCAATGGCAAGTTTTTAATTACTAGTTTCAGAACTGTTCAGACCTGATCAGGCGGCTTTTTGAAAGATTTTTGACACAATTGTGCTTTTCTGCTTAGAATATAAATCTAGCTTGTTACATTCAGTAAAGATTAGATCCTTCTGACCATTAAGGACTGCATAAGATACATGCAGTAAATGTGTAAGAAAACTTCTTGAACTCCTCCAGTCTAAGCAAAGCGTAAAGCTGCTGGGATTTTGTCATTCACTGAAGCTGCAGCCTTCAGTACACATTCTAATAAAGCATACATTGCAGACATTGGCTTCAATCAATGGAGTCAGATACTGGCATTTTAAAATTTGAAACTGATCCACTCCAAAGTATTGCATATCTCTAGGGCAGTCTTTTGTTCTAGGGATATAAGAAGATGGTGTCATAGCCACATTTGGTTTTGCAGTCTCTGTTTGGATTCTACGGATCTTCAGTATTAATTTCCTCTTCTGGCTCTTAACGCTAATTCAAAATACTGAAAACATTCTGGAAGATATTTGGCAAGCAACTAAATGAAAGGAAGGAAAGGATGACTGGGTAAGACAGTGGAGGTTGGGCAACATGAGATGACTTATCTACCAGTCATTCTGAATAGCTGATTGACCGTGGTTATTTCCATCATTTCACCTGAGAATCCATGGACAGAAATCATGCCTATGGCCTCCTGTTAAGTAAACCTATAGTATCCTAAAGCTCCTGGTCCTCTGAAGCTGATCCAGTAGTGGTTTGTACAGCCAACAGGCCTGGGTTCCATGTGTATGAGAGGAAAAGGAAGAGGATGAGAATACCATGAGTTAGCCCTGTGGAAAAAACAAAGCTCTCGTTAAGTGTTCTCCTTCTTGCTGCTGCTCTGGGTGCTGGATTTTTGGAGGATGAGGCCAGGATTTGACTCTTGCCAACTCTTTCTTTAACACCCAGAAAAGTTGAGGGTTGTTAGGACACTCAATAAAGGAGTCTTTTCCTTGAAAGTCTTCCCCCTGTCATTTCCTTTTTATTTCAATTGCACTTTCCTCTGAGCTATTAAACAGATTCCTAGTTTTGCCTCCTGCAATATTGCTCTTGCAGAATGTTTGCTTCTCTGCTCCTCCCTGTCCTCTGCAAAGAATTTGTTCTTCTGAGAGCCACATCCATCCATATGTATTTTATTCGGGGTTAGAGAAAAGGTCTGTGTCAATGATGTGGTGCTGCAAATTATCCTTGCAGAAGACATCATAGATCATGGTTGGGGAGCCAGTGAGTGTCCAAGGCATGCATTCATCCCACTGGCATCCTCCCTCAACCTCAGCAAACCACATACATCCCAAAGAAAGAAAGAAAAAAGAAAGAAAGAAAGAAAGAAAGAAAGAAAGAAAGAAAGAAAGAAACAAACAAACAAACAAACAAACAAACAACTGGAAAATTATGTCAAGGTTTCTTGTGGATGTCCGGAATGAAAAGGGCTATTTGAGGCTACATACAGAGCTGAGGGAGAGGAGAATAGCCTTTAAATGACAAATTTCACAGTCCCTGGAAACACACACTTGGACATTTTTATGTCTGTTATTTTCTCTCTCTGTATGTGGGAGGCTTCTATGGGGGCCACAGTAGGACTCATGCAGCCTACACTCCCACCCCCATTCATGCCTATTGCTTGCTAGGCCATAAAGTGCTTTGCTGGAAGAGGTGCCATTGCCTAGCGAGGCATCTAATTTAACACAGTATGTGAAAAGATGTGTATATTAAATGATGTCATATTGTGGCTGCAAGTATTCCTGTGGTAGCTGTTTCTGCTGATGTTTCTGTGCTTTGATTTTGCTGCTTGGAAAAGCAGAAAATTGCAACTGTTTCGAGGTAGCGCAACACAGTGGAAACCACCATTCAATGGAGAAGAATCACTATCAGACTTTCCATCAATTATTATTGCCTATCAGTGCGTTTGATATTTTAGGGGGAAAATATTTAAAAATATGAGAAATAGGCTCACAAGTTAATGGCCCAGAACAGCTCTTACCAGCCAGCCTTAACAAATTGTTTGTATACTTATCTATACAGTTAGGAACAGGATTCATTAGAGAAACTACCCTTCCTAACCCCAAGAGTGAATGAAAGCCCGTTGCTGGCCTCAATTTTAATCCTGACAAAGAGAAAGAGCCAAGAGGCCAATAAGAGGGCATGATGGCTCTAAAGGGGAGGATCTGGGAGGAAGAAGTTGCAGGATAGGAGAAGTGATGCAGGGGTTTTGGAATCCTCCTTTAGGCCTAAGTTGGAAGAGAACAGAGGACAGTTACCCAGGGTTAGTGTAGCAGCTGCCAGAATTGGGAGAATACTCAAGAGAGCTTTGAGGGCACCAGGAAAGGAGCCCCTTTTCACAAGGAAGCCAGGAAAATGGGTAAAGCAGAAAAGCCTAGGGCTCACTCTTTATCTTCTCTTCAATCACTTCTTTCTATTCATTTATCTGTGTTTTTGTTTGGTCCTTGGGACTCCAAAACTCCTACTCTGCCCCTCCTCAATTTCCCTGTCTACACCCCATCCTGCAGCCACTCACCTGTGTCCTACAAGGTCCTTATCCTGAGACCACTTACCTGCATACTAGAGAGGCTCATCCTGAAGCTACTTTCACCAGTTTCTTGTCCAACTGTCTACATGACAGCTCTTATATGAGCAGTTGTTATTTGCTATTAAATCAACTTTGACTTAATAGTGATCTTATGAATCACAATCCTCCAAGAGCACCAACTGCTGTCCTCTGATCTTACAAACTCAGGGCAGTTGTGGTTTCCTTGATTGAATCAGTCCAGGTGTAGTGTGGTCTGCTTTTCTTACTGCCTTCCACTTTATGACAGTGCCAATTTAGTACTATTGGATTCTAGTAAGAGTTAATGCTTAATTTGTGTTAGGACCCATTCCTCTGTGTTTTTTTTAGTGGTCTGTGGTATCTGTAGAACTCTCCTCCAGCATCATGTGGTATGTACCTGTTACTGAGCTTGATTGAAGAGGAAGGAAAGTGGGGTGGGGGAGGGGAGTAGATGGGTTTCTTCCCATCTAGGCTATGATTTGCATGATAGGCTCTTTAAGGACTATTAGCTTGGAAGAAAAGTGTTTTTAGGGAAACTCTCTTATCTCTAAAACACACAAGCATCAAAGGAGGCAATTTTCCTATTTGGGCTTTCATAGGATTCCAATTATTACGCAGACTTGATGACCTAGAAAATTCCACTGACTGCAGTGATTTTAGCTTTGGGCAAATAAAGCTAAAAGGAAACCTAGAGTCATCTGAACATACTTTGCTGTACCAGTTTCACATGCTCAGGAATCAGAAGGATCCCCCCACCTCAATTTAAAGAGAACCTCAATAACCTAAATGTCTGTGGTTAAATTTTAACTGACAAAGTTTAAGGCAAGCTGTGATTTTCACTTATTGTGAGTTGGTCCTAGGAGTTGATAAGGGGGACTTACCAGTTAGCAATTCGGAGTCCTTACCAGTTGAAACATGCTTAGAATGAATTTGCAGCTAGAAAATCTATAGTGCCTTTATACAAAGATGCAACTATCAGTACAAGGAAAGGTGGTAACTTGCTCTGTCTTGTCCTGCCTTCCTGTTTCATGAACTGTATTTTTGCTGCTTGGTTTTAGGCAATAATGTGTTAAACAAGACTCATCTGCAGTCACTCCAAAGAAGCACATCTCTTGTTTAAAGGAAGAGAGAGACCTTTGATATCTGTTCCCACTCCACACAGGGATAAAAGCTGGAAAAGGGAAGGGTTTGCGACTGGTACCTTGTACTGTACTCCCTTCTAAAAATCTACCAATTTCATACTGGCAGCACAGCAAACAAGATACAGTATTTTTCAATCACAAGCAAAACAACTTGTTTCTATCAGATGTAGCAGGTTAACATCTGCGAATTATTCCTTTTTCTTAATCATGTACTTTTTACACAGTGCTCTCACACTAACCACATAATTGTTAGTCATTTTTTAATGTACATATATACACATTTATATACAGGAGATACACAGTACATTTCTTTATATACTGGCATTCTTGTACACAGATATGCTAGAAAAAACTACTTGCATTTGTCTAGTAAGATTGATTGTGTTTTTAAAATTAATTTAGCCCATAATAAAGGCATTTTATAGCAAAAGATGATCAAGCATCATTAAGATTTTGTTCAAATACTGAATTTAAGCATGGTACTGTTGTCTGCTTTGAATACATGGCTAAAGAATTACAATAAGAATGGACACTGGATATAATGTGGTTGACCGCTCTGTTTGTTAGCTGCTATGTGGAATTTTTTATTCAGAAATGTTCCCAAATAACTGAACATATTTCAGATTTATTTTTCAGCTACAGTAAAATGTAACATTTAAAAAAGCTTAGCAAATTTCACATATTATGAGCAAAGCAGTGTGCTAGCACATAAAACACCCGCCTCCCAGTGACATCTAGTGGGCATTGGGATTAACTGATGGTTCTTTAAGGTCACCAAAACAAAAACAAAACATTACTGAGGACATCATAAAAATAAATACTGAACACATTTATTTTACAAACCTTCAATAATATTTGGTAGAAATGAGGTTTTATTGCTTTTATAATGAAGAATGGTTCAAAAGTCTTTTTAAAAAGCAAAGATCAGCTACTGTTAAACATTTTTAAAATAAATGGAGTGGATGGTAGCTCGAATAATTTGCCAACAGTCTTTTTCTGGAAGTGTTTAAGTTTAGCACTATTATAAAATAACAAGGGTTTAAAATGCTGGTACTACAAATGGTTTTCTTGTGAGACACTCTAACAAAGCAATACGGTATAAAATGCAGTTGCTAATAGCTCAAAATGTACAAATAAATTCCCATTTAGTAAAGAAGTATGGTTAAATTATGCCTGTTCTTTTGCCTGAAAAAAAAAAGAAAAGAAAGAAAGACAGAAAGGAAGGAAGAAAGAGAAACAGTACTGTGAGGGGAAAAAATCTATCCTGCGTAACAATACAGTACATAAGACTTTAGACAACTATTTTTCAAGAGAACATCAAATTACAGAGCGTCACTTTCTTTTCTTGTAGTAACTCAGAATTACACAAATTATGTTTTGGAAGATAATGGAATTTCTACCATTACTATGTCCATTTTATTCTTTTTTTACCTGAGTAACCTTAAGTAAACAGATAACAATGTGCATGTATGTGCCTGACTCAGAATTCAATGTACACTTTATGCTCACGTAATGTATGTGGAGGGGAAACCTAATTAATTTAAACTGAGAAAGACAGTCTGTATTCCAAAAAGGGACCTCTGTTGAACTCAGGGAGGAAACCAGTCCAGGCAGGGGGAGCCTGACTGACATATCTGGACATAATTTATTAAGCATGGAGGCTGTATAAGCATCTTTCATTTTACTGGGTCTTGTTGTAATTCCCAGAAAAATGAATTTGGCCTGCACAGAAGCACTGTTGGTAGACTATGTCATATCAGCTTAATATCTATAAATAAATGTCCTGTAATATGCTGACATTTGAGTGCCATTTTACAAATACAATTGCAGGTAGGAACTTATAAAACATTTACTAAACAGTGAAGTCTGTGGCAGTCTGTAAAGAGCAACAGGTGTAATGGAATTATGTACAGAACATTATTTTCATCACATTTTGTGCAAGTAGGCCTCCATCTGTAACAGAAAAGCTGCTGCCAGTTACTCAGATGTCCTAATGCAGCTTAGCAATGGAGAACACAGAAGAAAGAGACCACAGATCCCAGACGAACACTGTGCTACGTGGACAGCTGTTCATAATTCATATAGTGCATATATTGGAGATACATATAGCAGCAAATACAGACAATGGCATTTACACTTTCTAGGCTTGTTACACTTTTATGAATGAATGACTTTTTCTGTGAAAGAATGCAACTGTTTGGAAATTATGAGCTTATATAGGAAAAAAAATGTTTTCTGTTCCATACACAGAAAAATAGTGCAGTAGGAATAAATCCTTTACAGTAGCAGTTAAATAAATTCAGAAGCACTGCTAACTGAGAAGTTTAAAAAAGCCACATATAAAATGAAATGTATTTCTTTTAAATAAACTTCACTGTTAACTCCTATCAGACGCTTCATCTTCTTTGTGCTCTGTTTACTCCATTTTTCTTGTTATTATCACTGAAGTAGAATGAGTACGCTTGAAGCAATTTCTAGCTAGAGTCAACTTGGTGAAAAAATCCAGGCCTTCAGTCACTTTTACGAGGTAAGTTTAGAGTAACTTGGAGGAGAAAATTTACGTTTTAAGTACTTCAGAATATAAAGTGGAAGACAGCTTACTATAGTGATGGCTGACACTTTCCACAGGAAGGTCACAGTTGTGATAAAGGCAACATCTACAGGCATAAAAAAGGAGAAATACGTTATAAAAAATCAGGAAAGAGGCAAACGTCCATGGGCAAGATCAATAAATACCACTGAACTACTGTCACAGGTTCTTTGAAAGGATGATAATATGCCAGGAACTGGATAATTTTAGGACACACTTGTATACTATCATTTTTTTTTTTTTCCTAAAAATGTTTTCTTTCAGTAGTCTGTCCTGACAGTGGCCTGAACAATACTAAAAATAGGAATTTGAAAATGCTGTGGCATTGCTCAAAGGCATACATGACAAAAAACAGAAAAAAATTTGATTCCTTTGTGAAACTGAACATTGTATAAACATAGTTAAAGATAATTTTGGAATTAAAAATGTTTCTCTATAAATGTTTAGTAGCCTCTTTCTGTAACAAGTTACAAGTACTCAGTTCAAAATTCACTGAAATTGGATTCTGACCTTTAATTCTAGCATCCCATTCTACTAGCTGTTCTATAAAACCCCCATATAGTTTTCTTCGTATTATGAAAACAGCAAATATTTGTAATACTCAAGCTGTTATTACTGTATGCCAGAAACCAAATTAAATTAAATATGTATTCATTAAGGCTACAATTTCAGTTTAGTAGAGATAACAAACAAAATTTAATCATTGATTGAAATTTTTCTGCAATTAAATCAGTGATTCTTGGCATTCTTAAACGGTTCAGTACCACTTCAGCTTTCACCTTCTTACACCACATTTTTTAAAAGAAATTTCAAGATGCTTTCTCTTTGCAGCAAGAGTTAAGATATAGTTCTGAATCCTGTGACTAGTCTTAACTACAGTAAACCTGCTGAATCAATGAGATTTATCTATGTGCTAACTATTCAACAATTGATTTAATGAGTCTACTCTATGAGGACTAGCCAACGATATACAGACTGCAGTACGCTTCCAGGACAAAATTACCCTTTTTTCAAACAATAACTGGAATACATGATATTCTGCAGAAATCAGTATATCTTTAAAACTGTATCATCTACTATTCCGACAGATACCATCATTCTGCCTGTTAATGTCACAAGTAATATTATACATTTTCAAATCCAACAAACAGTCATTGTTCATTTTTTGTGGTCTGTAAAACCTCCCCCTACAACACATATTTTCTTCCAGATAAAAGGCACCTCATTGTGAATTTGAAATATGTAAACTATTAATTAGGCAATGAATAATTTAATTAGCCTTTTCAAATCTATACATCTGTTACCATCCCAAGTAGTTTCAAATCATTTAAATACAAAAGGGAGCACTTTATTTTTTACTACCTCTAGTTTTCTGGGGGGCAAGTTTGCCTTAGTGTTCCATGGTACCTTATGTTTTAAGAAAATAGCAATTATACCTACCTAAGAAAGCTCCAAAAGACACTCTGCCTATACCTGCTCCAGTAAGGTGGAAGAAGAAAGGACAGATTTATAGAAAAACAAAGAAATAACAGAAGATACATATAAATATATAAAAGAATGTATGAGAAAGCTGTGAGAAGTTTGAAAGAGATTAACAGTATCTGAAGACTACTTCCTTAAAATTTCATTCTGGGGCACATTCTAGAGGTGACTACTACTTTTGAAATCTGTATTAGTCAAAGAAAAGACAGAGGCTAATAATCCTGAATGGGCAACATGACTTTGGATTTCTGTCTTTGGAGATGGAAGGATCTTACTGGATGTGTGCAAGCCCTTAGCAAAAAGGTCAGCATTTTATTTGCAATGAAAGACATTCACTGGAAGAATCTCCCTTAAATTCAGCTATGACGACTGATCAACAGAACTAGATCAGATTAGTACAGGCAATACCATTTACGCCAAAATGTGATCAAATTTTCCTCAGTATTGGCTGTGTAACAGTTTTATAAACATATGACATCTTAAAACAGGGCAACAGAAACTATACAATATGCAGGTGATAGCTACTCACCAAAATACTCATTTAAAAATGCAAGAGAGGCCACATAGCAGCAAAGACTGAAGATTTCAGCTACTACCATTAACCAGTGCCAAGTTCGTATGGTAAGTGCAACCATCAAGAGCTCTGTCAGGATTAGTGCAGTGAAAGAAATGGCAACAACATGGACAAACTCAGATTCAAAAAGCAGAAGAGCTCCATACATCAGAATTCCACCTAAGAAAGATACAAGACCTTTAATTACAGATTCACTGTTTTACTTGTTTTTCCCCCCATACATGTTTCCTTGGAATAACATTGCTTACAACTCTGTTACTTAGCTTTCAGACATTTTTTTAAATATTATAGTCATGTTTCAAAGTCTGCTACCAAGGTAAATGTCAGAAAAATACACTTCACTAACATGCCTTTAATGTAGAAAGATTTATTAATTAAAAGTTTCAGTCTGCTTTCATTTCAAAATTAAAAAATTAAAAAGGTGTTAAATGGCATTATGACCCTTTCATGGGTTTTCTTCCCCATATCACTGGAACAGGTGCTTAGTTATGTCTTCTGATATGATAACGTCCCTTTGACTATGCCCCAGATGCTCACATCTCATTCCTTTGACTATGCCCCAGATGCTCACATCTCATTCAACTCAACAGATGTGCAGCTGTAGTTATGCACCTCTACATATGCAGATTCCCACTTGACTGAGAATCCAATTTGTGCAGGCATCTTGATTATGGACAAGCACACCCACTGACCCTATGTATAGATGGCATGTGACTAGAGCAGCAACACCAGGAATGTGGCTACCTGGAATCGTTTTGATCTTTCTCCTATGTACTCACGGAATCCATGTAAAAATGTGTGAAAGGGGCTCGTAAGCACCGTGCAAAGATTTTTGGGACTGCACTCCCCCAAGGAAACAGGTGCAGCACTTGAGAATATTCACAGAACCACCTCTATCATTAGAGTCCCAGGTGGACTTTGTGGGTTGTGTTTCCTGAGGCCAGCCCATCAGCTATACCCTTTCCTGGATTGGGATAACCAAGCCACAGTAGTTTATGAGGTGGCAATGTCCTGATTAGGCTACAGACATGCACCCTGTGGAGGGTTGTCCCAAATTTTTTTTTTGAAGCTGTAGCTAGTGCACAATGCAGCAATTAGAGGGCTGATGAGGATCTTGTACAGAAATAATATAACATGGGTTTAAAAGGAATTGCACTGGCTGTCAACACATGTCTGATCTGTATTCAAGACACTAATGAGGATACTTAAAACTCTAAATGGTTTGGTATCTCAGTACCTGAAAGAGTTCTCCTTTGCTCAAGGACTGTGGTTTGCTGAAACAGCCCCCCTCTGCATTCCACCAATGGGAGCAGTGCACTGCATGAGGACATGGGAGAAGGCCATCTTTGCTGTGGAGCCCCAATTGTAGAATGTCCTCCTCTTGGAAGCCCAATGGGCACCAATGCTGGTTGCATTTTTCTTACAAGTTAAAACGCAGTTGTTGTTTTTTTTATTAAAGGCTTTGTGGTCTAACAGATTTAATCTTTACAGCAAGTGGCTTTAAGTGGTTCTGCTTTGTTAAATTGTTTCATATGTTTAAGATTATTTTAAACTGTTTATACATACTATTTAAATTTTTAAAATGGTTTTAGACTATGTAAATTGACTTTACTGTATGTATTTAATTAAATAAGCCCCCACCTTTCTCCCAGTATGGGCTCCAAAGTAGTTAAAACATAACAACAACAACAACAACAACAACAACAGCACATAATACTAATGATAAAAACCACATCTCTCCCAATAAAGAATCTTCTCCAATGGCCACTTAACAGTCAAAGGCCTGGGTATTGGTGGAAAAAGAGCAGAGAGAGCAGAGAGAGATCAATCTAACTTCCTGTGAGACAGAATTCCTTAGCCTGGGGACAGCTACTGAAAAGGCTCTCTCCTTTGTCCTCATTAGCCATGCTTGGTGGTGGGAGCAACAGAAAGGCCTCCTCTCAGGATTTTAAAACTCAAGTAGGCTCATATGAGGAGATACAGTCTTTCAGATAGGCTGAACCTAAACTGTACAGGGCTTTCTGGATCATAACCAGTACTCAGAATTATGCCTAGACACAAACTGGCAGCCAGAGAAGATGTTTCAGTGGGAGAGTTACATGTTCCCTATTAGCAGCCCCAGTCAGCAGTCTGGCTGCAGCATTTTGGACATCGACATCATCATGATGATCATGATAATCACAATCATAATCCTGATCCTGATCATCATCTTTTTCATCACTCCTTTTGGACACTTTTCATCCAAGTTCCCTGCTGCATGCTTTTTATCCATGATCAGGTCCTGGATGACTGTTGTTTTTCCATTTACCAACCTGGCATTAAGCATCAGCATTCCCAACCCAGGGGGCCTGCTGCCAAAGCTATCAAGATTATTTGATGCATGGAACAGTTTGGGACCAACCAGCATAATCTGCCTCTTCCCTCTCCCACACTGCATCTCAGCTTTGTACTTGTTTTTCCCTGTTATCAGTTCAATGGCTGGTCCCCTACTGCACATTTTACAGCTATTGCTGACAAAACAGATTTTCTGAAAAGTACTCTCCAGCGTAAATGTAGAAGCTTCCTCACCCTTCCCCTGCCCCCCATACCCCATCCTTAGATCTTATGTAACAGGTAGGGCAGGATATAAATAAATAACTTTAATTGTGAAATTGTGAAAGTATTGCTAAAGGACAAAAAAAAATAATAATATTCTAAGTTAAAACCAAAACAAAAAGTAGATTTCCTACCTTGGTAAATACTGATTAAAACCCAGATGAGGAAGGTTTTAAATGACAAAGATCTTCCCTATAAACAATGAAGACACACAATTATTTTAGAAAAGGCTGTTCAACAGAGCAATCCTGTGTATGTGTACACAAAGTAGGTAAGTATCTGAGTGCAGTCTCAATGTATAAACATTGTTACAAAGACTTATGTAACAAAAATGTGCTAATCTTTAGGGTGCCATGATAGTTCTCTACAATGTCTCTATGGGGTTAGATCCAAACAAAGTTAAATGATAACTGGAATCTAATGAACCAATTCTTCTAGAAATGTAAGGTGAATAACAATAGTGCTCCCTATACTGATAAGAACAAAGTTCAAGGATTATTATATTTTGTGCATGGATTCTGCCTATATCCTGTATGTTTCATATTGAACATTCCTACCTTAGTAAGGTCTTTGTAAAGTTCTGGATATAACAGTGCCATTTCTGGTTTCACATCTTGATCCAACACTAAAGAAAAGACTGGAAACATAGTGTATATGGTTGCATACCTATAGGGAAGAAGTAAACATTACATAAACTGCTTCCTCCCCCCCAAAAAATCATAGTGTTCTTGGAAGCTACAGTTTACACTGATCTCACGTTAGGCATTTTTCTTTTCAACAATCAAAAACATCGCCTCCTATACCAGCAGGGGCAACTGGCAGGGGTTGGGACCCACCCTGAAATGTTTACATTTCCTGATTAAAACAACTCAAAATCACCCCATGCCCTCACTGCATGATCTTCCATCACCATCACCACCACCACCACCACCACCATTTTATCATTATTTAATTAAAAGTGAGCATTCTTTCCCTCTGGACAGTCCTTCTCCACTGACAGCAGAGGAAGTGAGTGCTCACTCTTTTCCTCTACCCCTCCCTCCCTGCTGCTGGTGCAGCAAAGCAAGTCAATGCTCCCTCCTTTTCCTCACTGCCATCTTCTCTGATGTCAAAGGAACAAACACTGCCAATAAAAGCTGGCAACTTCCTGAATGCCTGGCTCTGTAATTCTTCAAAATGGGCTCTGTAAAATGGGAAAAATGTGATTACAGAAACTGTCTATGTTGTGTCTGTAGTTGCCTATTTCCTTTCCCCAACTCCTAGGCTCTGAAGACCCTCTCAGGCAGGCATTCAGGAAGAAGCTAGCTGCTAGAGTATTTGTTGGTGGCATGGAGTGGAGAAAGAAGAGGGGTAGAAAAAGATGGGAGGAAGGAGCAAGAGGCAGCTTGGTTGTTCTGCTGGTGATGAAGGAAGATCAGAAAGGAGTGAGGGAGCACTGGCAGCACTTCATTAAACATGCCATTTAGGGATGGTGGAAGGTCGGGGCTGGAGCCATGCTGCTTGGCAGATGGTCTAGCCACAGTATGCCACTAAACACTGCCAGCAAACTACATCACCACATGGGGTGGCTGGCTAAATTTATTTGATGTTGGGGGATTGGGGCTGCAAGGTCAGGGTATGAATGAAGTCCACTGGCAATAGTTTCCTTGTGTCTGTCCTATATTTTCAACATCAAAATATATTTAGTGGGAAGGAACCCAGTGAAAATTGGGCTGGTGCACATGGATTCAGTGAACAGAAAATGAACACTACATATTTACCTGTAGCAAATGTATGAAACATTTTTGAGTGTTTCACTACGTTTTATCTAAAATTAATATTCCACTGGGGAACATGCATACATACAAAGATTCCAGTGGATACTCAGTGAATGTTATACTTCAGCACATTAACCTGAACTATAGAAGAAATGTAATACCTATTAGACATAATCACTGTCTTCGAAACTTCAACACCAGAACACTACTACTTACCCTACCATTAAGAAACCCTGGTATAGAGGAACAGATGCAAAATAGAAGACTGACGAAAACACAGCCTAGGGAAAGAAGATGGTTTGGATTACGCTTAATAACATTAATGTGGAAAAAATTTAAATAAATACAACAAAACATTCTATACATTATTCCTTATGCAAGGAAATGAATCAAATACCTGCATAGTTGAAATAATAAGGCCTCTGTGCATGACAAATTGACCAAGTGCTGCTGATCTTTTATAACTATTCCGACCATGTACCATCAGCAGTCTGCCAATGTGTTTAAACTGTGTAATGGAAAAATCAGCAGCCAAGGAAGCTTGCTTCCCTTCCTAAATTAAAAAAAAAATAAACTAAAATGATAAATTGAAACTATCAGTAGTTTGTAAATTACCACAGTTTATCAGCATATTAGATAACTAGCATCACCAAAGAGAAAACTGAAGCAATTAATTTTTATACTCAACCACCAATTTTTCTATTACAATAAACCATATTCTCTATTCCTTAAAATATATTTTTATTTGTTTTTGTTTAAGTGTAAAATGTATCCGCATATCTCAAATGAGGAAATAAAAATAATATACAGGACATAAAACAGTTAACAAAAACAACACCCCCTGGTAAAGACTGACAGTGAGAATTACAAATATACTGGGGTTATTTATCATGTAAAGCCTTGTTATAAAGGTACTGTCACAATCAGTTTATGACAAATTTTCATATGGATTCACATTCTTTTTAGCTTGTATCCAATCAGTACCTCCCACTAACTTCTCTTAGTAGCTTCCACCAATGGAATGGGAAGGCTGTGGACCCCCCCATCCAGTTTCCTGTACCTCCCAATCTCCTCTGGAGGGTTAGGGCATCCTCTGGGGAAGAAATGGGGAGGTGAGCACAGTGGACTGCAGGAGAAGTGAGGAAAGAAAAGTTCTGTTTGCTCAAGTGGGGTTACTCAAGTGGTATTCTCCCACTGCCTACTACTTTAACTCATGGATCCCAACACATTATTGTTATGTGCACATTAATTGCAAATATCACACCTTTCCTTCAATTCCAATGCCACAGTCTGCTGCCTGGATCATACTGACATCATTTCCTCCATCACCTGAAAGAAGGTGAAATAGTCAGTTATGTTCTAAAATGGCATGGCAAGTTTCTACACCATTTGGCTTCATTATGATCTTAATAAGCTACATGAATTAACATTTATGTCAAAAAATAACTTCACTGTTTCCATTGTGGAAATGAAAAACAAAAAAGAAATCCATTACATATTCTCTCTCTGACTTCAACAATTTCCAGTCTCCTACAGGCAGTGATGTATTTAGGTCTTTTACTCCAAGTCTCAAGTCAAGTCTCAAGTCTCTACCTTCAAGTCTCATGTCCTTGAAGGTACTTTCAAGTCAAGTCTCAAGTCTGAGAGCCAACTTTATATCCCAACCTACATTCCAGAATTTCTGGACAGAGTCAAATCAAGTCAGTTTTAACAATGTAAGCAGAGCTGGCCCCCCACATTTGCGATCTTGCCATCTGCAGCTTCAGAGGTAAGGAATAGGATCCTTCTTAGCCCTACTTCCTGAAGCTGGAGACTTTTGTGCCAATGGGCATAAAAGAATCTGCAGCTTTGGAAACGAGGGATAGGATCCCTCTTACTTCCCATTTCTGAAGCTGGAGGATTTTTCAGAAGTAGGAAATAGGATCCTTCTTATACTCCATTACTGAAGCTTCAAAAGCTTTAGAAGGAAGCCTTCTTCCTCCTCAAGCCACAGCCTAACACACTTGCTGTTCTCTGAGAAACATGTTCTATGCTTTGGGGTCAAATCTTGCCTTCTGCTCTTAGGAAAAAATTTGGAAGGCTCATCCAATATGCAGTGGGGATGGGCTGCTGAGCAGACCTCAAGCCCACCTCAAGCCCATTGCCTAACCTATTTGCTATTCCCCTCTGAGAAACGTGCTCACACTATGGGCTTGAGACAGACTGTCATGTGATCAGTAGACAAAAAGAGATGGAAGCATTTCTCAAAGTAGTCAGTTTTCTGGATGAATGGGTTATGTTTCTGAACCAAGCAAGTCAATCACTAAAAAATATGCAAGTCTCGGGTCAAGTCGAGTCAGTGCATCTTTGCTGCTGAGACGAGTCTGAGTCGAGTCACCGAGGAGACTTAAGTCTGACTTTAGTCCGAGTCAGTTGACTCGAGTACATAACTGCCTATAGGAAAATGGCAATTCAGAAAATCTATCATGGTATGAGGTGATCTGTTTATTAACTACTTCAAAAAGACTACTGGAACAATTCTGAAAAAAGGCAGCAATAGCTACTGAACATTCAAAGGCAACAGTGTAGGCAAGCTTCAGTTACTGTATATACTCATGTATAAGTCCAAAAAAATTAGCCAAAAAATTGACCCCAAAACCTGGGTTGACTTAGCCATGGGTCATTGTAAGTACCGTACCTTAACTCCTATCGAAAAGGAAACCATGCCCTTCTCTGAGTAGAGTGGCAGAAGGTGGGAGCTTAGTCCATCCTCAGAGAATCTAAAAGAAGCACTGACTCCCACGACCCTCTTCACCATCATGCCTTTTGGAATGCCTGGGTGGGAAAATGGCACTTCTTTTGAAAGGAGCACCGAGAGAGAATAGAGGGTCGGTGCTTTCTTTAGGTTTTCTCAAGACAAAACTAAGCTCTAACCTTTTGCCACTCTGCTAAGAAAGGAAGGGGATGGTTTCTTGTTTGGTCAAAGTTAAAGTATGGTACTAACTCTTATCAAAGAAAGAACTATCCCTTTCTGACTTAAGGGGTAAAAGACCTTTCTGAATGCCTAACCGAGGTGGTGCTAGTACTTTCCATTCTCTGTGGAATCACCCTTGACTTATCCACAGGTCATATCAAAATCAATAATTCTGGTCCCCAAACCCGTTCTCGACTTAGGTTGATTTATACACAAGTATATGTGATAGTTTGCCTAAACATGTCTACTGCATGACTGCAATTAAAGTCCATAATATTGTTATTTTGGAGAAATTCATTTATCAGCTGACAGCATCTGGGCAGATTCAAGCAACACACTTTTCCTCCTCTGAACTGTATTATCTGGGTATTGGAGTATACAAGGGGACTCTCAATCATAACAGAATCTGTATTAAAACAACGGGAAAACAATTATTACAAAAACAATTCAGGAACTTTCTCTGTGTGTTTCAGGTGGTCATGGGGCACAGGGGATTTGCTTGCTGAAGAGGGGTAAAGGTTACTGGATAGTTTTAAATACCAGTTATTGTTCTGTGAACTGTAACTGTTAGTGATCTATTTTTGTAAAAATCTTGGAAAAAAAATAAAGTTTTGCCTCAATTATCATTACTAAAATGTTCTTGTCATACTGTCCTTTAAATTCTACTTTGAATTCATTTTTTCATTACTGGGATCAACCTCTCACCTTATTAGTTTGTTAACAAGAATGATCACTGTGTGATTAGTTTGCCAGCAAGAACGAAAACCAGGGTTCATACTTGCCTATTGCACATGTACGTTTTCCTGTATGATGTTGCAACAACTTTACAATGTGGGCTTTTTGGGTGGGAGAACATCGACAGCATACAACAGCTGGACACTGACATGCTAGTTCTACAAATTCATGTTCATAGTACTTCAAACAGACCTAAAAAAAGAAACATATTTAAATTCAGATTGGTGGTTTAGCACTCAATAGAACTCCAACAGTATTTTTAGTTTCAATGTTCAGTCAAACAGCTGAAAGTTGGATTACTTTTCAGCTATTATAATGTTATGTATGCCACAGGCTATGACCAGAATCCAAAGAAACAGCAGGCACATGCAGAAGACAACATGTTTCCAGTGTTGAAAAGACAAAGAGCTGTGACAGTTAAGCAGCTTGTTTCTTCAGCAATGGAAATAACTATGATAAAAACAGAAAGATGCATCTCTCTAATAGTCTGTGCATGTCCTTTCTTTGGACCCTGCCCACAATGTATCACCTGGTCTACTTTAAATTATTTTAAGATTGAAATGAATACTGCCTTAACAAAGAGGAAAATATCTTTGAAATAAAATTTGACAAGCTGAAAACAGAGTTGGCAGGTGACAGAACGTATGCCACATGATAATCAATCCTGATTCGCTTCATGTTTATTCATTATCATTTTAAACATGTTTTCTTTCCTTATCATTTATTCTGCACCCTATGAAATAGAAGTATGTTACAATGAAAACACTTTTTTTATTTAGTTCTTCTAATTTTAGTCTAAAAACACAGACCCGGATCTTTTAGAGAGTTAAAGAAACCTTCCTAAAAATTATAGAAAGCCCTATGTATCATTGTAGATAGAAAACAAAATTGTGGACAGCTTATTATGGGGACTTGCAGCTCCTTCTCTGTTTTATCATCACTTCTCAAATGCACTATGCAGTTTGGCTGGTCTCAGATGCCTGACCCCTTTGCCATTTGGCATGGGGAAATCTAACCTTCATCAAAAAACATTTGTAAAACTGAAGACAATAAAGAACTACGGCAGAGATAGACATTTTGTGGTCACAGTTGAGGATGGAGACAATTAGTTTCTTTTTAAATAAGCTGCAACTAGGCTGATTGTTAGACCTTCCAAGTTAAACTCTCATAAAAGATTCCCATGGCAATGCCTATGTAAATTAGAACTACCAGCTATCAAACAAGGCCAGTGCAAACCCTCAAAGGGGTTCTTTATGTTATTCCAGCAGAGCCAAGGAATCACAAAAATGTTACAACATTGCCTCCACTTATTGAAATCTCTTCTTACCTTCAAGATGGAGAAAGGACAAACAAGTTCTTTCAGTAAATATATTATCTGCAAAAGGAAGTCTGTGTACCTGCTCTACAATTCAGGTTAAACTCATTTTAGGTGTTATATGATGTAAAACAAATTGTAGACTTGTTTCACCCAAAGGTGTTGCTTGGGTCCTCTTTTCAATGTCTGCTGGAAAATGCACCTAAATTAACAATTTCTAGAGACTGCATTAACATTGCTGTCAACTGACAAAAGCCAGGGCCTTACCTCCAGAGAATCCCCAGATATAACTAACGCACAGTCATGTTTCCTCCTGAATGCATTTAGTTCCAAATGAGCTTCTCCACGATTGGTCACCTTAATTAAAAAAGAAACACTCAAAAGTTCAAGGTGGAATTGTTAAGTATATTTCTATTATACAACTCCTTTTTACTGTGATAGAATTCCACTGACATTTTTTCAGCCCTCTTACAGAGACTTTGCCAGCTGAGACAAAGACTGGCAAACTCTGCTCCTGTAGCAGCCGCTGCAGTCACTGAGAAAAGGTAAGCTCTGTAATGCTGAAGAAAGGCTGTGCAGTTTCGGTCTCCTCCGAAGAGCTCAATGTTTCCTAACTGCTGTTTCACACTAGCCTTTCCTTAAGGTATGCACACCAGCCTTTCATTAAAATATGATAAAACATTTTCCTAATACTAAAACACAGTTAAATGCAATGGGTGTCCACATGTACCAAGTCAGATGTCATGTTGTGGTGACCTGATCAATTTCAAAGGTTTCCTTGGGCAAGGAGTACTCAAAGGTGGTTTGCCCTTGTCTTCCTCTGAATACAGCCTATAGCACTTCTTATTCCCTGGTGGACTCCCTCCCAAGCACTAACTAGGCCTGACCTTTTTTTTTTTTTGTGAGATCAGAGTAGATCTGCCGCCTGAAGCAATGCTTCTAAAGAAGTTGCAAAACACATAATTGGAAATGAGTAGCAGTTCTACATCACGGTTTTCCAAAGAGAAGAGAAGCAAAGAAAAGAGAGCATAGAGTGACAAGTGGAAACTTTCACAAAAAGATATAAGAATTTATAAAAAGAGGAGAGAGGAGAGTACATAAGTTCAAGGCCTGTTGTAGCTTATTTCCTTAACACTAAATCATAGTCTACCATTACCATGCTGAAATAATAAAAAAAATCTGACATCTAAGATATGTTATACATTCAAGTTCCTGACCAGTAGGGAATAGATGTTGCTCATTCACAGCTTGAGACCTACTTATACCAACAGAGTCACATTCTTAAGCAACATGAGCACAAAGGAATGCATCCAAACAGAGCTAGTAACAGAGAATGGAAGGTCCGCACATGCTTCCTGTATCCCCAGTTCAAATTTCCTCAGTTTCTGTAACTTCTACTTCGTATGTCTGAGCTGAAATTCTCAGTGATTCCATCAGGGACTTGCGTTATGTAGAAAACCAAGATTTTAGCTCTATGTATATTTACCTGGGAGTAATCACCAGGACATGCTCTGAAGAAATATTAATAGAATATTCATGTCAATGATGAACTATATAGTCTTATTCTAGAATGTTATACGGTCTCCCCCACACACTTTCACAAAGGTTTGGGGTGCAGAACCCTCATGAAAATAGAAAAACCACAAATAACTCACTCCCACACACTCCTTTCCTATTCTCTTGCCTTTGGTTCTGGTGCACATGCTTTCCTTCTCTGCAGCTGTGCAAAAGGCAAAGAACAGAGAGAGGAGAGTACTGTGCATGTGCTTTCCTCCCCATTCCCTTGCCTTTTGCCTCAGCACACATTCTCTGTGCTGGGGCCACAGGCGAGGGAATGGGAGAGGGGAGCACCAGAGGTGGAGAAGGATGTCACGTGTGCCCCCCCACAATTCTCTTGTCTTTTGCCTCAGCATGTGTTCTCCATGCTGGAGCTGAAGGTAAGGAGGGGGAGCACTGGAAACAGAGAAAGAAGGTACAAACATACCTTCCCCCTCCTTCCCTTGCCTTTTGCCAATAATCTTGCAAATAATCTTTCCCCTCCTTCCCTTGCCTTTTGCTTTGCAAATAATCAAATTTGTTAAGGCCAAACCTGTGAATGTGGAAGGATGACTACACTGTAAAAATCTGAGATATTTTCTTTGAATATTTATTTTGAACCAAAGTAGTCAGCAGCTATACTGTCTCATTCATTGATAATTCACATGTTCAATGATGAAACACCTTCAGGATTAATTTATTGTATAACTGTCATAACTGAAAGGAAAAAAATCTAACGCAAACATAACACATTTAAATTAGAAAAATTAATCTATGATGATGCAACCTGTAAAGGTTATTGATAGTTGATTTAAATTCTGTCAGGAGCATTAATAACAGTTTAATAGAAAACAGGAGTCTACAGAGCCTAATTTGCCATTCTGATGTTTCAAAACAAATTGTATTTACATGTAAATTGTATTCAAATAATTATTTGTCGGAGTTTGAGAGGCTAATTTAGAATACAGACATACTAATATGCGATTACTCAAACATTTTTTTAAATTCAGTGTTAGTATGCTGAAATTAAAGATATATACGTTAATCATATTGTAGTATGTATATACACGCGCATATTTTTTTTACAGAAATCACGTAAAAGCTAACTTTTATGTGCAAAGCTAGCTGCATATTTTAGCATTTGTGTGTTACCCTTCTGAAGTACTGGGACTTGAAGTATTAACACTTCTGTAATTCAAGATTTTTTTATGTGAGGCAGAGAAGTAATGGGAGTCACATCTACATAAACTGTAGATCATCAGAATAATATCTTTGCCTCCAAACATTTAGGGCTGTAAAAATCAAAAACAGCTTGGAAACAGGCTAGGACTTCATTATTTTTGCCATGCCATGGTAGTTCAAAACTAATAGCTAAGAGCTATGTGGTAAGTGAATTTGAGAGCCATTTTGTGTTCACAGATTAAAATGAATTATTAACAGAACTCTTAAAAAATGATGCTATTTTTAGTGCTAAGAACTCATAGGGACACACTAGATAAGATGCTGGAGATCAGTGAAGGGATCTATGTTTCCATTTGAAAAGAAAAAAATAAGCTGTGGGTGCCTTCAGAATAGATTAGGAATGTAACTGAATAAGTAAGAACATTAAACAGATCTCCCATATCATTTTCCAAACCAATGTCTGTATGTTTTTCCAGGGAGGGGCTGAGAGAAGAGGAAGGATCAGATGAGGAAAATGGCATGGGATAAAAGCACCTCTTTTCTAGCTCCACAGCCCCAAACTACCATATTCACTGGCATGTAAGATGCACTGGGGTATATGATGCATCCTATTTATATGTATATAAGACACACTGGTGTATAAGATGCCATCCATTTTAAAACAATATTTTTTCAGGAAAAAAAAATCAGGAGATTCAAAAGTGGATGCCATATGAATCATCAATTTCAAACTAAAATTAGAGAGAAAAGGTTCTCAATGTAAATGGAAAAATACTGAATGTCTTTTAATGCACTTCAGTTATGATTTCACATGGAGTTCAGGTGGAACTGAACACATTTCTTGCAACGTACGTGAATCAACGGATGTCATAAAAAGCATATTTACAAGGACATCTAAGGAAGTATATGTGATTTTTCTATTATATTTCTACTATTTCTAATTCTTTCAAATTCCATATGAATAATATGGACACAAATCTAACAAATGATCACAGGACTACAGTAGGCATTGCTATGGTTGATAAGATACATAAAATATTGTTAGACGTACTTACAGGTCTGAAAATATGAATATCTTGTGTTCTGGACACTAAATGGGAGCTTTTGGCAATACAAGTGGCAGTTTCCAATTTATCTCCTGTTAACATCCATATCTACAAAATAATTTTGATTATTTTACTCACTGATATATTATGCTCATCTCAAACTCTGAAAATTTATTTTCTTTGATCCATGTTCATAGCATTAAATTCAATAACTATCATAAACATTTGTCCTTGTGTCTTAAAAACAAAGGTAAGAGCCCATGTGCAACAAATCAACCTCTATGCAGACATAAAGGATAGCTCAGTTTGATAGAAAGTAGGTCAGTATTTCATCTCTTCCTCTCCTTATAGCAGAGACAAGCAGAAAAAAAGATTAGGACAGCAACAACAAAAATATATCCTTCTGTTCCTTACTGAAATGATTCAGTGAAGATACCTAGGGCAATTTGGAACAACATTTTGTGTGGAAGAACTGTCAGCTCTCTTACTCAGAATCCTTTTCTTCTAAGCATATGTCTCTCATCCCTGATAAAACTTCTGATACTGGATCTTGTGTGCTCTAGTACGAAAAAAATACTGGATCTTGTGTGCTCTAGTACGCAAACCTGAGGTGTGGCCATAATTGATGGGGATCCTCTACTGCTCTGATGTTGGTGGAATATCTGAAACCTGAGTTCCCCTCACAACAAGCCAGGTTGGAAATGGCCAATAGGAGCTGGAGTCCAACATCATCTTGAGGACCACAGGTTCCTCACTGCTGGTGTAGATTATCCTGAATTCTCCCATACTATCCATGTCCTTCGATTTATAGCAACACTTAAGTCCAGATGAGTCAGCTCAGACAGAGAAGTAGCAAAGATTTGGTCCTGCTTAGCAAGGATCTGCTGTGCCATTTGTCCACAAGAAGTTCTCCGGTATAGGTTTTGCTAGCAGGGCAAATTCAAAACAGAATTCCAATACTACTTTCTTGCTTAGCAGCATTCTAAACTTGGCTAGAGAAGCCATTTTTTGAATCTTTTCAAGTGTGTAAGTTTTAGCAGTGTTTATTAACATCAGTGTGTTGAAAATCAAAACAGTAAGCAGCTAGCAAGTTAGTTCAGGATGAAGGTGACATTTGTACTGAGATTTAAAAGTCTAGAAATGGCAAGCTCTGAAACATGTTTGAACATCACTATCTGTCTTGCTACAATTTCCCCCCTCTTATCCAAGCTCCGGGGTTATTTATTCACACTGTAGCCAATGCAGCAGTACACATACTTGTATGTTGCTGCATTCATGGAATATCTCACATATGAGACATCATGGAATATCTTATTCAATGTTGACTACACCTATATCAGGCTGGTACAACTAAACTGATGTGTGTTTTGTGTATATTCACGTAATAAAAAAAAAGTCCCAGAGCTATTATGTTTAAATAAGGCTTCTACAAAAATTGACAAGATAGTTGCAAAATAGCAGCTTCTGCTTTTTTCCTCTCACTTTCCAGATTCTGTTGTCTATTCTGTAGAGGCACATACGGCACCCAGATGCTCCCTGCATCTTTTACTTTTTATATGGTAATAGACTGCAATGTCAGTTTTTGTATGAAAACATCTAACAAAGCCATACAATTGGATTTTGTATTAATTTAATTTAAATACAATTTTAAAAATTGTATTTGAACAAATTAATTAGGTGATCAAAAAAGAAAGGTCAGTACCTTTATTCCAGCATTTCGTAGCATCTCCAGCGTTGGCCTAACATCAGCCTGTAGCTGATCTTCAACTCCAGTGAGACACAGTAATTCCATTTCTCTTTCCAAACTCTCTACCACTGCAGCGACCTTAAGAGTTCTGTCATGTATACTTAACTTTGCTTGGTTATATCGATTCTATTTCCAACAAGACAAAACAAAATCTAAGTGCATGGCCACCTGTAGACAGGACTTTTTAAAAAAATGTTTTATTGTTTATTGATAAGTCAGTCTTAATTGAATAGAAAATGAATGGGCAAAATACAACAGCTGCACACCATTGACTGGCTGTAGATTCCTGAGATTTAGACTCAATTTTCAGATGTACTTGAAGTGTACAAACACCAGTTATTAGTACTGAAGAACTAAGACAATACTAATGGAAGAAACTATAAGGAGAATAAAGGTAATCAAAATGATTCATGCCTATAAATTTCAAGACTGGAAATCTCATTTGTTATTTTTATTGATTTAAGTATCTGAAATTGGATAGCATCCAGGATCTCCATCATCACACCTATGCAGAAGCTCCATATATTGCTACATTTCTAATTTGCCACTAAGGCCATTTCCGCACTACACTCTTATAGCGCGATTATTCCACTTTCAACATCCTATTGAATCCTGGGGTTTGCAGTTTAGGGAGGAGCCAGCTGGCCCCTTCCTAAACTGCAAACCCCAAGATTCCATAGGATGTTGAAATTGGAATAATCGTGCTATAAAAGTGTAGTGTGGAAATGGCCTAAATCCTTGAACACCCTACAGAAAACCGTGTTAAATTTTATCCCTAATTTGGATATTTTGAAAGAGATCAAATCTAGGAGAAGACTACAATTCTGTGTTGAAAAGAAGCACAGCACCAGTCTCTATTACGATCATTCAGACCTTCTATGTCTTGATTACATAACTGACTTATTGAAAGTACTTTTTTGGTGCACTGATTTGCTCAGCTGAACAGATAAGAAGTAAAACTTTTCACTAACTCCTATTTATCTCTTACAATCAGACCCAACTTACTCTTTTTCCTTTGTTTTTCTCTAATATTGCGCCCCATCATCAACACTGAGTTCTGAGAAACAGAACTTTTGTGACATATTCTCCCCCCCATTCTTCCTTTTTTCTTCTCTCCTTTGGCTCTTTCAGGATTTTTGGTACTTTTTCTTCAATTAGCTTTGTTATTAGAGGCTGTTGCTATTTACGCTGTTGCCACCTCTCTGCAACACTTACTCTCATCTCTCCCAAACCTCATGCCACTGTTTCAGATTTTCCTTACGTTTTTCTCTTCCAAATGTCCTTTCTTTGTTTCACTCTTCAGCCTTCCATATGCATTTTGCGAGACATACTCAATGTATTAATTGAAGCTGTGTTAAAATTAATTTCTTTTCAAAACAGCACACTAACATTTCTTTCCCATAAACTCTCTCATTCTCTCATTCTCACACACACATGCACACATATACACAGTCTTGCTGAAATTAGCTGTATCACTGATTTTCATCTTGAGAGATGTTAAAGTTATTCAGATACCCTTAGGGTTTAATTCCCTTATGGTACAAAGAAGTCCTCACAGCAGAGGAGATGGCAGTTATAGGGCATCTATTATTACTAGGAACCATGAAAAGGTAGTTCCCATAAGCATAGGGTTTCTCCAATAAAGTCTGTAAGGATTAAGCCAAAGATGAAACCAGCTAGGGTACAGCTCACCAATCATTAATCAAAAGGAGGTTATATGTGTGAATTTCACAGAAACAGCTTTTAAAACTAGGATTCCCTTCTCAGTATTTTGCATTACTTGGATTAAAGGTTTTGTTACAGTTGCTGCTGAATTAAACATAGATAGCTTTTTACCTCAAAATCCTGATATTGTTCTTCTGTCAAGGATTTCTTGGCCACAACCAGAGTGCGAAGTCCTTCTCTTGCCATATTACCACACTAAAATTGCAAATATAATAAATTATAAGATAGCTATAGATCATGTATAAATTTCTTGACAAGTATAAGCGACACTTTCACCTTAGTTCAAATTCAGTCAACTTTAATATCATCAAAAAACTCACCTATGCTTATTGACTCTCTCAAATGGATATTGAGAAGTTGTATAGCTTCTACTACAAGTAATGTCTACTAATTCTTAAAATGCTCTGCTCCTTGAAGGGGCGTATTAGAGTACCTCTGGTGTTTCCTGAAGGAACAGGTCCAAAAGATTGTGTGGAGGGACTGCTGTCTCACCCCAAGGCTACTGGTTTTAGCCTTCTAGGCATCTAAGGCATCTCTCAGCACTTTTATTGCATCACCCATATGCAAAGGCATACAGTTCTGCCTCTCAGTTCCATTTACCAGCCTGGGGAGACATCTAATTTGAAGGAACAATTGAAGTGATTCTGGGATGGATGAGGGCAAAGAAATTGAAATTTAATCCATGAAACTGGAATGTAATCCAAACCTTGGTTATGTGGGTGCTAATATGCATGGAGGATTGTAATCAGTTTTGCACAGGATTACACTACTTCTGAAGATAAAATATGGAGTTTGGGAGTACTACTTGACCCAGTGATCTAGGGAGATGAAGGTGACTTCAGTGGCTTGGAATGCCTTTTATCAGCTTAGATTAGTTTGCCAACAGGGAACAGCACAGCCTCAGCTAAATGTACACTGACTATACACAGATTAGACTACTGTCATACCCTCTCACTAGAGCTTCCTTGCAAAGTAATCCAGAAAGTCAGCTGGTATATTATCACATTAGTTACCCATTGATTTCCAAACTCAGTTTAATGGGCTCATACAATTGAAGCTTTGAATGTTTTGGCATGAAGTTGTCAATGACAGCCTATCATTATATGAAGCTCTCTGGGTGCTGAAAGGCCTTATTTTTGGTCCCACTAGGGGTGAAGTTTTTCAATGGCAGACTCATACCTGTGAAATTCCTTGCAAGAAAACAGTTTGTTTCCTTCCCTGTTTGCCCTTCGGTAGTCCCTAAGGACTTGTTTTAGTCCATCAAGCACCTCTTTTTATTTATGTCCCATAAAATACCCAACATGGTATAGTGATCTGAGCATTGCATTAGGACACTGCAAGACCAGTGTCCTAACTTCCCACTCAAGACATGGAAACCCACGGGATGATCTTGGGCAAGTCACTCTCTCAGCTTCAGAGGAAGGCAAAGGCAAACCCTCTCCATACAAATCTTGCCAAGAAAACCCCATGATATGGTTGTCTTAGGGTCACTATAAGTTCAAAACAACTGGAAGGTACACAACAAGATATATTTAATATGTTCAGTTGTATTGACTGCTTTTATGCTCAAATACCTTGTAAAGGCTTGTCCTAAAATACACTAAGGCTCATGAAAGTTAATACATTATAGTGAGATCCTAGCATGCCCTCATTTAAAGTTACGAAGACCCTGAATGTAAGAATCAAAGAAAAATCACACCATTCTCTCCATGACACATGTCATGCTGTTTAATTTCCACAAGTTTTGTTCCCCTACTCCACTCATGTTATATATTGCATGACACAGCACATAAAACTAATTTTAAAGCTAGGTTGAAAAAAACTGTTTCAAAATTAGTTTTACAGGTTGCCATATACAATTGTTACAGGCAGCCAACTATTACTTCAGAATAAATATGAATGGGTAGAAAGATCACTACAGTAAATTAAAACACCACAATTAAATATAAAACAGTGGTGTTCATTATTCTTTAAAAAGCTTAATGCTGTCTGTCTAGTGCAAAATGCTTATTGATTTGACCTCATAATGCTAAATAAATTAAGCAAGTATTTTACAATTAATTGTGCATCATTATCGCCAAAAGTAATTTTTATGACACTTTATTAGGTCTTCAGGGAGTTTAATTTATTCATGCCACTGATTAAATCAAAGTGCCTAAAGCATGTATTGATTTATATTGCCAATACCATTATGAACATGCATTGTGTGATCATCACATTACCATATTGTCTATATGTAAGGTCAAATTAAGACAATTGCTGGTGTCTAGTACAGCAATATGTGTAATATATTAAGTTTATGAATACACATTTATTTATAGCCTACATTACAGTACAATTTAAAGTAACCAAAATATAATTTTTAGTTATGGAGTCATTATCCAATATAAAAAAAACCCCAAAAACCTCTCCTCACTGATCATATCCAAGAACCTATACATGACAAAGGTTAGCTCCTTGAATTCTATTTGCTTTGGAACAGATACTGAACCTATCCAGACCTTGAAAAATCAGTCATTATATTGTTCAGCTTGAAAGTTAACCTTTCTTTTAAAAAAATACAAAAATTGGAAATTACCACAACTTTGTAAGACCTACTAATGCAACATATGGTTGTATTTCTCATGCATTATGCCTTCAGTTTGTTATTTCTGTCTTTGAAGCAGTCCAAGGCTGGGCAACAGTAGCAGGTCCAGGGGACAATTTTCTGCCCCAGGACCTTCTGGAGGCCACATGGACTGCCAAAAATAGGGGAGAGGAGAAGTGGTTGGAAATCTATTTCTGTTTTTTAAAATGCACAAGGGTTTCACAATCAATTTAACAAGGTGAACTTCTGGTCTTGGATGCTTCCAGAAGAGGCATTTCACATTTTTTGGGGTGGTGGTGGTGGGACAGTCTGGGGGTCTGGGCAGCAAAAACTGCTTGGGGGTGGCAGCATGCAGCTCCATGGCCACACTTTGCCCATCCCTGAAGTAGACTGCTGTTATGAGACTGGAATATACTGCTACTTAGCCTTCTGTTACTGAATTTCATATTCTATGCCTTCTTACCTCTTCTTCTAGCCAGTCATTATACTGAACAATGGAGGACATTGCAACATCTGCACCTTTCATGTAAAATGTGATTTCACCTGTAGATTCATCCTAAAACAAACAAAATGAGAAGAGCATAATCCAGAAATACCACAGTTAAGATTTATTGTAGCAGGCCAGGACTCAGTTGATGGTGTTGCACAGGATCCTATTGCTTTTGCCAGCATTCATGATACCCCCCCCCCATCAAGCCTTCCTCTGTACCCTAAAAATATGTTCTGGAGAGCTGGGAAACACTTCTGAGTAGGATTTTGGTACTACAGAGGGCAACAGCAGCAGCAGAACGAAAAGAAATACAGTTCAACTTCTGTTGGTGTTGGATACTAAAGTACATCATTACATTTTGGCCTAAACACCACACTTATCATGAAGAATCCACTTGGAAAACAGCTTGTAGGATCATTACTTTAGCACTGACTTAGCATTTACTACTGTTAAGTTATTACTATGAGGAGATATGGTAACAGTGGAGGGTGCATCCACATTTCTCAACTTTTATATCTGAAAAGATGCATGTTTAAAATCACACACTTCCATAAAGATACAACCTGAAAGAGAAGAAAATATATTTACAAAGCCTACCCTCACTATGATTCCCATTCGTTTGCTCTCAGATGTGAAAGGGAAAATCTGCAGAATATAGTAGGTCATAATCTGTCCACTAGGGGTTTTCAGCTGCATTGAAGTCAAATCTCTGTTCACCAATGTAAGGCCAACACTTTCTGTCCACTGCACCAGAGCTACCTAGACAGAGACACAGTAGTTTTAATTGTCAGTTATATCCAGTGTAAATCAAATTGAGCACAAGAATTGAAGCCTTTTTAGGATAAATTTCCATTCTCAGAATCTTATGCAGGTCATTCTGTACTCTGAGACAGCAATTCCCTCTGAAGCACACTAGAAGGGTTTACAGATTGCTTCTCAAGGAAGAGGAGTCATAGAATTCATCCTGACCATGAGAAAGTGGAACATTTATTTATCAGCTGTCCATAAGATATACAAAACAGGAGGAAAGGAAAACATATAGTATACGAAGTGAGCGCCAATTCTAATTGTCAAAGATAAAAGGACTAGTTATTAATTATAACCACATTTTAGAATCTGGCTACTAACAAAGTCATGCTAATATTGTCCCTATTGAGACAAGAAGTTAGCAGCAATTTATCTGCTCTATGAGGAAATGTTCTTATCAAAACAAAAAACAAAGAACAAACAAACCCCCCAAAACTTGCATTCTTATGAAAATACAAATAAAAATTGTAACAGAGCATGTGTGGAAGAGATGCAGTTTCATTCCATGGCACAACATCCTGAATCCTTTACATTCATATTTTTTATGTGTTATCACATATAAGCAACTGTGGTAGGGGGAAAACTGAAGAATGGTGTGAACAACTACAAGGAAAACATGGGCCTAACATATATAAATAAAGCATTAGGACATGTTGTAAGTTATCTGATGAATGTAAAAGCAGTTGACTAGATAGCTGATTTGTCTGTGTTGGAAGCTATGTGTTTTACTATTTTGCAATATTTATGTTTTTTTAAAGGACCTGCATCCTTGCCATTATGACACTGTTTGAGTCTGTTGAAACCTCCATAAGACAGCCTCCTACACACAGCCTTCTACACAAAACAGCATATCCCACTTGCTAATTGTGTGTTTAGTAGCTTCTTTAATGTGCATATTTGGGTTTAGCAACAGTAATTCACATACTAAAAACAATAACTGATATGTTAGGAACAGATTTCCACTGCAAAAGGGCATCCACAGAAATCTTCAAGAATTATCCAAGATAAACCAGGAATTTATATTACTGTCCCAAAACCTCAGGAGACTGGATGGGGTATGCGCTCACTGAAGAATTTTCTATATAGAGCAGAGTGCTGTAATGGCATGTTGTGCTGATTTCAAGTAAGCACGCAGCCCAAGACAGTTCCTTGGGAATTATCATCTCTCCCCTATCTCGGATATTAACCCTATTGAAACAAAGCACCCAGTATGGCAAATAAAAAGATAGCGCAATTACAAAAGCACTGGAACATACATTCCAGCTTCACATTGAGAATATTATGATCATCTATCCCCTTCATTCTAAGACTGAAGAAATAAGATTTAAAAAGTAGGTATGTAAGGAAATTTAAGTCCTATAAGCCAATGATTCTCAACCTTTTATATCTATCAAAGACCTGGGTCCCACCACAATATAACTAAGCAGCTCACTTTTTCCAGAGACATATGCACCTGTGTTTATAGACAATCTCTTATTAAATTTGTCAGTTTGGGTACCTATGTTTATAGACAATCCCTTATTAAATTTGTCAGTTTGGGTAATTTTTAAGAACATATATTGCATTATTATTGGGAGTAAAAAGACAAGCAGATATAACAATTCCACTAGTAGTTTAAAATTATAGTTAACACTGGTAAGTATAAAATTAAATACAATGAGGGATGGAAGTTCTTGAAATTTTCCTCTCTCTGACCTACAAGCACCTTAAGACTCCAGAATTCCAAAGAAGAAAAACCTAAAAGTAGAAAAATTGTTTCCTTTAGAAGGAATCAGTATAAGAGCCGGTTAAACTGTGCTGCATCCAGTAATGGTAATTAAATATCTCTTAATGGAAAATACTGTTATGACCATGGAAGATGTTAAAGAAGTGTAGACAGAACCCACAGAGTAGTACTTAATGAATAAGGTTTATCTGATCATGCTAGAAAGACATGCTAGCGTTAAATAAAAGATAGTTTGCAGGATATATCATGGCTTCAGGTATTATTGTTAGCATCAGTGAAATATAATATGGTGAAAAGATTGCTAGAGGAAAAAGAATAAAATAAATGTGCTTTAATATGTCATTTTTAGATGCACAAGAAAAACTTCCAAAAATCTAACGAGCCTACTATATTAGCTGCAAATGCTCCAAACGCCAAAGGTTAATTTTCAATTTTCACAGTGAAAGGTTACTATTACATTCTGACCTGTAAATTGCATCTTTCCCTTAATACCCTATCATCTCATTTGTGTCCCTTTGCTTTAAAAGGACTTGAGTGTTCTATATTTGGTGACTCACATCTGTTTATTATTAAGTGTATGCTTGACTTCACATGCAAGTTACGTTGGCAGTTTATAGCATGGTCACATTTTAGATAGTTATACCTGTGCTTACAGATAAGGTGAAGAAGCCAGTAGACAAGAATAATTAGGTTCTTGTTATTTATTAGATAATTCCAAACAGTCACCTCCAGCAGTTTATCTAATATGTTGACTTATCAGTCTGGATCTTAAATTTTCATTTTGATTACAAAATGCAAGTTGTGCTCACAAAGAAGTTCATGAACATAAATTTCTGGTCCAAGTTTGAAAAGACTGGAACACAATAATTTCTCTGTCATCATCAAAACGTTTTGGCTTATGCTATGGCTGACTTGCATTTAAAAGTGGCAGTGGGGGGTGAGGAAAATTCTAAGAGTGCCTTATCTTTTCCCACAATCTTCCAATCCTTGGATTCTATAGATCGTGCCTGCTGCAATATTTTATGTGCTGAACATCACTCTCATTTTCTTCTGCTAATCTTCTCAGGCTTGTGAATCAGATGGTAGAATGGACCTAACAACTATAATACTACTTCAGACTATATGCATGCATGAATCACTGTTGAACGTTCATTTAAAGAAAAGAAAAAAACTACCAAAGAGAAAAACATCATATTGGGGAGAAAACATTGGAGCCGCCTTTGCCTTTTCTACTTTTTTCCCCCTTTTAATACATTCAAAAGATGACATTGTTCATTCTGATACTTCAGCATTCTACCACCTCATTGGCTTCATGTGTAAACAGGTCCCAAGTCTTGCTGTTTCAAGTCTTTGCAACCCTAGTCAGGTTGAAAGAATTGGTTAGCAGTTAGACATGCTCTGGCCACAGATACTCTGAGGGGAAAAAATTCTGATAGCATATAAGCAGAAGGCATTGCCTAACATAACCCTTGCCCCTATCAATACTCAGATGGAAAGATAATGAAACACAGGTATATTTCAGTAGATTTCAGTTCCTATTATCTACTCTACTGGCCTATAAGCCAGTTGCAAGTATTCTTATCCCCACCACCTTGCTACTCCATGAATTCTGGAAGACTAAGGGGGGGGGCAAAGTTTTACCTTGTTTATATGGGGGCTATTTGAGGATGGGTGGTACAGTTGAGTCTTCCTTTTTTTAATATTGAAGGAAGTCCCTCACCTAAGCCTGACCAAAGATGGTACATGATTTTAACATCAGAATCTTTCACTGAATTGTTGGCTGAGCCATCCCTCCAATTATCTTTGATCTTAAACTCACAAGTGGGTTTGTACATGTGAAGGTTGAACACACATGCATATCAATCAATAGCAGAATTTATTAGATACCCTGCAAGAGATAAAGGCTTAAATTCTGTTGGTGATTCCCACCAGCTTTAAGAGCACATTTTACAGAGGTGATCAACAATGGCAGGGGGAAGTCAGAAAAAGCTGCTGCTGTTGCAGGACCCAGGGGTCTAAAGCTCTGCCAAGAATTTATGTCCAGCACTACTTCAGACATCTTAGCTACTGGTCTCACATTTTCTTTCAATTTCCCTAAACTTGGGAGGAAAATTATTACTTACTCCCAGATTGTAAGTCTTACAACATTGCTCCAGATATTGCTAGATATTTCTCAAGGGGGCTTCTAATATAATTCAGACATGGATTCACAATCAGGCCACTGCTCGAGGCTTCCTGTTTCTCAAGAACCATGCTGAATCAGACCAAAGACCTATCTAATTTAGCATTCTATTACCACAATAACCACTCAGATGCCTAGGGGAAGCCCGCAAGCAGGACATGACTACTGCAGTACCTTCCCACTTATCTTTTCCAACAAACGGTGTTCAGAGGTATACTGCTTCTGATATGCAATGATAAGCAATGTATAACCATCATGACTAATAGCTATTGATTAACCTTGTCTTCAAAATAGAGAAAGAGACTCAGCTCATCATCTGCTCACTTTCTAACAAAAGCACCAAAGAGAGGGCACACCCATACCTAGCCAAGTTCAAGTCCAAACTGATACCTATTTTTACTGGATCAGATGCAAACCTGCATCCCCTACTATATCAATACAAGAAGACACACAAGAAAACACACAATTCTGAGTGACAAATTGAATAAATATTCCATTTCTCAACTGTATGCAGTGGCTGCAGTACTAGGAAAAGACATAGATCTTCTAGTTGCTAACAAAGTCCAACAAAAGATCCTACAGTATTACTAAAGGTGACCACATTCTGCTCCAACTCTAGCCTATCCAACTCAAGATAAATGTTGGTACATTCTGAAGATGCTCATAGCTAGGGTAATCTTTTAACCTTAATTTAACCCCATTTATTAATTATGACAGGATCTACAGGAGCAAAAACATATTTTCTTAAAATTGATTTTTTTTTGGTGTTTAATATTCAGGTCTTCTCTTTTTCGCTTATATTTTATTCCTTTCTCTTTCTGTTTTAATCCCACTGCATTATACTAATGGCCAATGATGAGGACAAGTAAGTATATTTAGCAATAATTGCATGGAGCAATCATTCAATGAAACACTTTATAAATTATATGCATGAAAGGAATATCTTTATAATGTAAAATGAAGCCTCCCCACTCTAGTCTGTACATGACAACTGCATAATTTAATTACTATTTCATTGAGTGCTGTATCACTATAGTCTTACCTCACTTACTTTCAAATTCCCCCACCATAATGTTTTCATAAAATATTTAAATATTCCAGAAATTAGAATCACAGATTTTTGAGGTATGTGTAGGTTAATATCTAGCTAATAAAGAGCTAGTTCATTAGAATTAGCCATTAAAGAGCATGAGTGATTCATCTTTCCTGACCAAAGAGGGGCAAAGGTCTTCAAAAGCTCCTGTCCACAGCAACTATCTGAATTACTTGGACTTATGACCTTTGAACTTATGGTTCTATCTGCTTAGTTTATATCCCTTTATTACTTCATTACATTAGTTTATCACCCACTTTTCATGATTCAACTGGACATACATATATGATAACATAGCATAACACAGTTGGGTTTTATCAGCAGAGTCCTCAATATGTCCTCTTTCTTTGCTATGCTGTAGAGGGCACAATCAACAGACAAATGAAACTTTCCATTCTTTCCAAGAAAATGAAATATTGATCACTTATCATAAGAAACAATGAGCTTGGCATAAGTAGAGAGCATGCTATGAATACAGAATAAGTTACTTATCTTGAAGCTACAGTAGCTACATGCATTATAATGAGGGTTCCAATTGGTCTTAATAATCTCTTTAAAATGTGTTAGTGAACATGTCGACAGCCATAGATATTACACATATTTGAAACTGAAAACTTCTTTGTTGTTCAGTCTTTTCGTTAATCAAATAGAAGATTTTTTTTCATTGTCTGTTGTAAACATTTTCTGCAGTATCATACTCTATGGTGCAAAAAGCTAAGAATAATATATGCTATTACAAAATTCAGAGCATACTGCATTGTTAAAAAAGTAGAATGCAAAAACACAACTCTGTCAAATTATACTGTTGCTTATTAACCAAATATGTTTTGATAGGTCAACAATGAGGTTAAGAAGAAAACATCAATTGAGTCTTTTTCCCAAATAAAGCTCCAGGGTGCAATATTCTCAGCACTTTATTCAATAAAAATGCTTTTAAAATGGTACTTGTGTGATTGGGAAACACTGGCATCATCCGTCAACCTAACTGCAAGAAAGTTCAATACGCTAAATAATGAACCATTTACATTATTTTCCTTAGGCTCCAGTGATTTGCAAGCATCGCATCAATAGAGCTCTTAAAAATTATGATAAAGACCTTCTGGTCTTTTCAGTTCTAGCCTTCTTTTTGGTCACATAACAATTTTAAGGTTAACTGTTTTCATAGCTTCATATTTTCAACATTTTTAAAAGCTTAGGAGATAGATATCTTGCACAAGAATTTCAGAAAAGAAAGACAATTTAAAGAATTACAAAGTAAAACTGAAAGACAGGATTGTCTCAAGCCTTGCCTGAATATGCCTACAATAACATGAAAGTTACCCCGTGATCATGCATCTAAGCCAAATTTCATTACAAATGCCACATATCACACACAAAATTATCTTACAGCACCTATTGTCTCATACTGTACTCTATATTGTCCTGTTTTTGCATTAATTTATCAAATGTTTTGGTTGAAAACTGCAAACATAATGGAATGGAAGACCAATTAATGCATAATAAATACGTCTTAAAATAACAAGGATGCAGCAGTCTCTATCGATACTTAGCATACTCTGGCACTATATGTAAACCTTCTGCTTTGTAGGGAGGTCGGAGAAGCAGCAATACTTTCACAGGATGTGAAATTTTCTGAATTTGAAGTCTAAGAAAGCAAGGCCCAGATTACTGTTTGCTGTCAACAACTATTGAGAGATGCCTTCTTTTTACTTTGGAAGCAGAGTAGAGCAAACTGAACAGTGGGCCTCCTTTTGAACACCTGTCCTTTATATAGTCAAGAATTCACTCGGAAAGCTGCTTTATTTACCCAGAATGCACAGAATAGCACTCCTGTGTCAGCAACCCTCCTTACAATATTCCCATCTACAGCCTACTTCCCTCAAAATGCCTTTCAAATTTAAAACTAATAAAATGCAACAGAATCAATACAATGTAATATACACAATCAATTAAAATGACAAAGGCAGCACTTCACTAATAACTACAATCCTTTAGAGCACCATTTACCAGATAATCAACCACATTTCCCCAGTGCAGCAAACACTCTTGTAAAAAGGAAGGCTGGTAACAAGTTGATACATCTTTTTGTGTAGCAAGTTCTATGGGATTGGTGCTGCCACTGAGAAGGCCTTCAAGTCTGTGAACATCTGCTTGCACTCATAATGGATTTTCCTCAGATACTGTAGACACAACCTGGGGTCTATTTGTCTGAAAGAAGCATTCTTCAATGGTCACTGAAATAAGTGAGGTCGCCTTTAATAATAGGCTGGATCCATAACTTCCCTTCCTCAGATGGATCCATCTATTGAAGTAAAATTCTAAAGATTACTACAACTTCTTTGTAGTATTTAGGAATACTGTTCCCCAGGTGGTACCCTCCAGATGTTTGGACTAACATTATTTTGATCCTTGAACACTGGATTTACTAACTGTGGCTGATAGGAGTTATAGACACTGGGACAACAACAAAGGGGAAGAATCATTTGGGAGATGCATTTCTTTTCGAAAACTAAACCATTGCACATATTGTAAGATACTGTAACAGTATCTGGAGCCTTAGAATTTCAAATTCCATATCTCCTTCTGATAAGTGAATAATGGTTGCAGTGCCATACCATTTTATTACTTCTGCATTTTTTAGGTATTGATTTTTCCCTATTCAGTTATGCTGGTATGGCAAGTAGAACGTAATTATTTGATATGATTTTTGTAGCAAGTGGCAAATTTTGTTAGTTGAAATGTAGTGGAATAAATATTATTGTAGCCTTACCTCATCGGGGCTAGAAGCTTGGTAAGTTCTGTTTTCATCACTGAAATCTTGATCTACTTCTGCATATTCTGTTTCTCCAGTCACTCCTGTTCTGGATTCATACACAGGTGTAACATTGTGACACAATGCAATTGCTTTTACTGCTTCATGTATTCGACTGCTGACAGTTTTGCGGACTTTAGGTGCAGAGGACTGGATCTTTCTGGAAGGAGTTGAACTGGTACTGTTTCCACTAGCCTGGGAATGGACCTTTGAAATATAAACAGAACATTCATAACTTTCAGTTCTTTAATGTCTTTTGCACAGCAGGCCTTGACACACTCAGGTTGCCAGGGAGGGGAGGGAGTAAATAATTCCCTCCAATACCACTAACTCCCACTATTTGACCAGCATCATGCCATGGGGTTCTGCTTTGTACATCATTACTTCCCTTGGATTTGTAATTCCACAGGGGAAACAAAAATCATTTCACTTTGCTTGACGTATTGTTCAAATGGGTGTTAGGAACTAGCAGGAAGACAAAAGTTACTCAGACACACTGTGCTCATGAGACAGTAAGAACCACCACAGTAGACCAAAGAACCATTCTGTTCACACAGTGGCTGAGAAGTTACTCACGGAAACCTGCTTACAGGATCTGAATAAAATGCTTTCAGATGTTATGTTTAAAAAGAAAAACCAAACACTGCATAAGCTCACACCTTTAGGTTGTTTTAAACGTGTGCTTTAAGAACATACATTAGGAAAAGAAATATGGAAAGCATTCCTGAGACACAGGAGAGTCCTCATCTATTAAAATAAGTGAAAAACATTCCCTCCTCTTCATTAGACTACACCTTGAGAGAACAGATTTTAATGGCTGACAAATTTTATTGTTTCACAACTAAACCATATTATGTCCAGGTAAGGAGTAATTGCTCTCATATGAATTACACTGTACGGTAAATGTTTTCTGTTAAAAGGCAGGATGGTGCACATTAATGCCCCTATTTCTTGGAAAGAGCTACCTTAGCTACTAGGTGTTATAAAACAATTTCCCTCAGCTCATCAGTATTATCAGACTAACTTTTATTTTGTACAGGGTAACACCGCTGAACCCTTTTTGGCAAGTATGCATTTCTTTTTGACTTCATGTACTGATCCACTGAACCGTGAATATTCTGCCCATCAAATTACAGTGTAGCCTAATAAAGGGTTTAACTTTCTGATCATCTGGCACTGTTTTTCAGCTACTGCTTTAAATCTTTATTTTGCATTCTTGTAACACTGATACCATTATAGCCACAAATAAATTAAGCTGATTTACTCCTTCTGAATTATGTTATGTTTATTGATGCTTGTATAATTTAATTTCACACAAATTCCATTAAAGATTATGCCCTCTATCACAGAATGCTTCCAGTGGGGAAATATAATCAGGTTATAATAGATTTGTGTGTTGCATTAGAGTGGACCTAGTCTGCTATTGTCATCTTAATAATAAAACTGAACACAAACAAGAGGAAAAAAATCAATGCCACATAAGAACCGCTGTATAAACTGGCTGCTTTAATAATCACTGCTTAAATAAAAGAGTGCTCAATACAGACTTTTGGAAGCAACTATTTAATAGCTACTTATTTTCTACTGGAATGCCATTCCTCCACAGAAAATATGGTATATGTTGCTTGGTTATTATGGTATTTAGAACTGAGGAGAAAAGAAGTCCTAATGAAAGAATTCTCCCAAGCAAAAGAACTAGCCCTGGTTTTAACTGTATTTATTTATTTATTCAGCTTTTGGATTAAAATATGCTGAATTCCTTCACTCAGTCCCTTTTTTCATTATTTCGAAGTCTAGGTTTTGTGAAAATGAGAGTATATCAAATCAATGAAGTGGGGTTGGGTCCTTAGAATAACTACAAACACTATTTACAGGCTGCCAATTGCACAATGAATCTCCTTTTCTATTGCATGGAGATATCATGAGCTATGTGAGGTAAGAAATTTGTTTGCCTGCCACAGGAATGGAGTATGACCTGACAAACACATGAACCGACTGAGCACGCCATATTAAGTCTTCTACCTGGTCCACAGAATTTGCAAGTTCCACTACACTTTAAGAAGGAAGACACATCCCGCAACACAGTAATTTGTAATACCAAGCATTTCACTATCCGCATGTACACAAACCTGTGCAGGATATACTGTTTTATCTACAGATCTTTAAACGTGGGCAATGACACCAGTTATCATTTCATCCACAGCAGATTTCATTAAAATTGTTGCTCAGCTGCTACAGTGCAGTGGTAAGAGCACAGGGAGGCCTCAGTTTAAATCTCTGTTCACAAGTGAACTCACAGGGTGCCTCAAACAAATCCCTGTAACAGCTGTTTCTTGCAACTATATTATCGGATTAATAATATTGGTATATTTTACATGGTGGATGTAAGGATAACTAAAATAATTTATCTGAAATAATCTGAGTACAAAACAAAAGAAAAAAAGGGGAGAAAAACAAGAATTGTTCTTCCTATTTCACTTTTTTGTATATATTAGTGAATATGTACCCGTTACCCCACCCAAACTTGTTAGTTACAAATATGACCTTGAGCAAAATCTTTAGGCTTGAAGTTATTTCCAAGTGTCATACAAAATTGAATTGAAATTCTGGACAGCTTTGTATAACAGCTTTGTATAAATGGCATGGAAGAATGGATCTCTTGAATGTACACAAACAAACAACAAATCGATATCAGGTTTTTCTGTAACACAAGATACAACATTTTGGCTTCAGACACTAAGGAGTGATTCCAAGCAACTTCTGCTATTGAAAAAGAGAAGGCATAAGAAGGGATGGGCAAGGCCCAATAAAACGAGCACAAAATGAGCATGAAACAGTTACAGCTAAAAAGATGCATCCAGACCAGCCGTCACTCTCTCATGACAATACTCTTTCTGCCCAGTTCTCTTCCTGTATCCACTGGTGGGCAGCAGCAGAAACCTCATTGTAACTAATACATTTGAGCTTACTCACTATCAGGTAAACAGCAGTGGCTTAGGGTAAGTTAACTGGGAAAATGCATGGCTTGCTGAATATCATAATGCCAGCTCAATAACAGACCCTACAACAAGCTCTAAGAGCAATACTGGCTATGTGTTTTAGTGTGATTGCCTTATAACTAACAGACTGGTTTGGACTGACAGAAAGTATGCTGTGGCAAGGCAAAAGAGCTTCAGTCGTGGTTTCAAGAGGCACATTCTTCATCTATCTCTCTAGTGAAGATAAGCAACATGTCCAACTGCCATAATGTCTGATAACATATAACATAAACCCAATTGTTCACCATTATAAAGCTGTTATTAATTCAATTCCTTTATGCAGGCAATTTCACATAACTTTGAAATATATTGCACTATGTAATTATATATATTATTGGAAATTTGGATTCATTCACAGTACATGCATGTTTTCCCCCTACACTGAATTTTACTGAAAGAACTATAATAATAGTAAGGAATTAACTGAGAAGCACTAAATACCTGGGAGTAGGAATTAATAATATGATTTTGGATCTCATCCATTGTGTCTGTTCCATATGATACGGTACCAAGGTGGAGACGCTTAAATATCATCTCATTCTGAGTCAATGTACCTGTACCAAAAACAGTAAACATATACATTAAATATTAATGTTCGCTTTCTTGAAGGGGACTATTAACAGTCCTATAGATCCTTCCATTTTTCTGCTTTGTAAGTCCCAATAAGTCAAACTCACTCTATAAATATCTGAATAGAAAGAAATATAAAGCTCCATAGAATTAGTTTCACATTTAGAATTAAACTGTCAAACTCCTGTATTCTCAGGAAAGCAAAGAACTTTAATGGCACCGGAAACTATGGCTCACTAGCATGACCAAAGAACAATGCACTATGAATCTTTGAATGCAAGAACCACTAAATTGGGTTGATGTACCCTTATAGCCTATTTCCATTGGTACCATATTGCTTGTTGGAAAAGTTCTACTTGATAACAGCAAAGATTTATATTGTCCAGCATGTTGCTCCCACAATGCCCAGTCAGATGTCCATGGGAGGCCAAAATGAGTGCCACTGAACCCTCCTGGTCATGTTCTCCAACAATCAGTACTGAAAGGCAAAGTGTCTCTGATAAGGTGGTGAATACACAATTCTATGTTAGAAGCTACTAACAGTTTTAATGATTCTAGCACATGAAATCTTGTATATCCTATGATCTCATCTGAATGGACAGATCAAAAAGTCTGATTTAGCTGTGAAACATAGCTAATTATGCTGAAAATCTAGTTTACTTGTTTACATACGGATTCCTCACCCTTTGGCTGTACAGAAAGACAAAGACAAATATGTGCATACTTTAAGATACTGGTACTAACTGATTAGCTACATTCTTCAGTTGTCCACATGACATCAAACTTCTAAAGACCAATACGATCTAAAAGCTAAGTATTTTCAAATACTTGTGTCATCTTCATGACAGATCTCACACACTTTTACTATTTCTGCCACAGAAAGAAATATACAACTGTTTAAACATTATTATTTTTTAATTCATACTTCAGCTTTCTTTTACTAAGGCAGCCCTGATATTTTCAGCTGAATATTATGACTTTTGCAATAAATCACATGGTCAAGACAACCCACTACATTTACAATATACTTTATTTCAGTGGGTTGGATGTGAGTTCTCTTCCATGAATGGGAGATCCTTCCATTAACAGGTATTCTGACCCAAATGAAGTGTCTGCTGGAAGATCTGAGGGGATGGGAAAGTAATTTTCAGTGATTTCCTCTTCCCTCTGGAACTCTCTCTTCCAGCCCTCTGGAGCAGATCCTGAGGACTGAGAGATTGGAGATGAAGAGGTTTCCCCTTTTCTGTGGTTGATGTGATGCTCCCCATCAGAACATTAAGATCCAAATCAATACATGTGAGCTTGATTAGGGTTCCTGAGACCTTAAAAGTCATGTCAACATCAAGAACTGTCCCCACAAAAGGATTCTGATCAAAATAAATGTAAAATATTTTTTCCCAACAAATCTATATGTGACTTCAGAAAAACAAAGAAAATTCCATGCTGTTTCAAACGGGCCACTGGAAATTATCATCCCATTTCAATAAATGTAGCCTGTAATCGTACAAAGCCTTGAGTTTCAGAATCAACATAAATAGTATGCTTTTAGAGATCACTTCCGATCTGTAAGAAACTACCGGTTGTCAGTCAAAGATTGACATTATGTTCATGAGTCAACAGTGACATCCTTGATTCCAAGAAAGCTTTAATTGAAGAGTGGGTGTTGCAGGGTGTGATGATAAGAAACAGGCCTGAAAGTTATCGCTGGACAGGTTCATCAGCTAATTCAGTCAAGGAAGTTCGTATACCATATTATTTAAGCTTCAGTACAGGGTGCGTGATTCCATTCTTTGAATCATGGAGGGATTGATGTTATTTTGTCATTTAACAATTACACAGGATGGATTATTAATTACCTTAATTTCCATCCTTTCTATTTTTAAGTGTGCTAACATATGGTTACTGAAAGCTATGGGAAAATATGAAACTCCTGAAATCTGTTTTACTACATAAGCAGTTGAAGACTGCTAACATAATATATAGCTCAAGACTCTTTCAAGAGAACAGAAAATATCCCCTTGTGTAGAATGGAGACTTATTTCTGATCTTGTGCCCTCTTTCAGTATGTCAGTTAAACACAGCAAGTCATAGGAAGAAAGAAAGCTACAACAGTGGATGCACTATAATTACTGTTCAGAGATTAGATATTGTTTAGACAGTTAACATCCAGCTTTTGTACCCAAAAGAGGACACCTCTATTTGTGCTCTTGAGGTAAGTTCATGGTAGTTAAATACTGAACTTTCTTCTCAATTATAGACTACATATTCAACTTCCTGTTTCCCTGGTTTTTATAATATTCAAGACTCACTCTCAATCATACAATTATCAGAACAAATCAATCTGTTGTATATTTTTTAGAAAAGCAAGCTTTTTGCGCATTGGTACATTTATATACACAGACATACTGGGGGTGCAGGGCTGAGAGAATACGTTTCAAATTCATCCCACAAGTAGGATTTCTGTGGCTACTTTAAACAAGACATTATTTGTTCCACGTGATGATCTTGCGATCAGTTGTGTGCACTGCCCTCACTAAAATAAAGGTGTATAATCCTATCTAGGGCATTTACAAATCTTCTTAAAATACCATCTTGAATTAAACAAATATTTTCACAAAAAGGAGGAGAGGGGAGAAAAAAAGAAATGTGGCAGAATCATTAAGGCTAATTTGCTCTTATTTTAGTATGAGCTTTCATGGACATAAATCCATTTCTTTGGATGCAGTACTGGTGCTGCATCAAAGAAGTGGGCTTATATCCATGAAAGCTCATGCGAAAATAAAAACCAATTAGCCTTAAAGGTGCTGTCACAGTTTTTTTTCTCCTCCCCATCCTCCTTTTTATGCTGCAAGAGACTAATATCGCTACTTCTTTGAAAAATATTGCCACAAAGCTTATTTTATCACTGAAATGGTTCAGCTCTGATAACCTGCAAAGTCAACTTCTTTCAAATATCAAACAGGTATTCCTCGTATGATTTAAATAGAAGCTGGCAAGAGGAGTGTACAACATCCAGCTTATTTATTTATCTGCCACCTTTCTCCCAGAGGGGATTCCAAGGCAGCTTCCAAAAAAGTTAAAATATTAATAAAACAATTAAAACATTTAAGAACATATAAAATTATGAAAAGCCTACAAAATTTTAAAAACATCTCGATTAATTCAAAGCCCACCTGCTTATGTATTAAAAGCCTGCTTAAATAAGAATGTTTTTGCCTGCCAGAGAAATGAGATCAAGGAGGTGGCTAGCCTAGCTTTCTGAGGAAGGGAGTTTCAGAGGGAGGGAGCAGCCACCAAGAAGGCTCTTCCCTGTGTTTTCACCAGGCGAGCCTGGGAGAGCAGTGGGACCAGAAGAAAGTCTTCCCCTGTAGATCTTAGAGCTCTGGCAGGTTTGTATAGGGAGAAATACTCTTTCAAATAGTCTGCACCAAAGTTGTATAGGGCTTTATAAGTCATGACCTGCACTCTGAATTGTGCTTGGAAACAGGTAGCTAGCGAGGCTGTTTTGACAAAGGAGTTATGTGCTCCCTGTAACGGGCCCTTGTCAGCATTCCGGCTGCTGCATTTTGAACCTGCTGACATTTCTAAACAGTTTCCAAAGGCAGCCCCATGTAGTGTGTTAGAATAGTCCAATGAAGATGTAATCAAGGTTGTGTCATTGCAGCCAGATCTGATGTCTCAAGGAATGGGCACAGTTGGTGTACAAGTTTTAACTGTACAAATGCACTTTGGCCACTGCTGAAACTTGGGCATTCAAGCTCAGAGCTGAGTCAAGGAGAATACCCAAGATGTGGGCCTGAGATTTCAGGGGGAGTGCATCCAGTGCATCCATCAAGTACAGTCAGAGTCCCTATTCCTTGATCTGTCTTTTGACTGACCAGGAACACCTCTGTCTTGTCTTGATTAAGCTTCAATTTGTGTGCTCTCATCCAGTCCATTACTGACGATATTGGTTAAATACTGAGACAGCTTCCTTGGAATCAGATGGAAAGGAGAGGTAGAGCCGGGTTTCATGAGCCTATTGTGACACCAAACCCCAGAAATCCAGACGACCTCTACCAGGGTTTCATGTAGATGTTAAATAGTAAGGGGGCATAAAACAGAATCCTGAAGGACTCCACAGGCCAGTGAATTGAATAGCAGTCTCCAGCACCACTTGCTGAACATACAGCAAGAGAGGAAAATCTCTAATCCTCCAGACTCATCGGACTCTTAACTCCTATCAGCCACAGCCAGGTATCTCAAAATGTAACTGAAAAGCAAGCATATGGAATATTAGCAATTTTATTCATTGTTTTAGAGACCAGCTGAACTGCAGAGGGCATCAAAACTTTTCTTTTCTCTCTCTCTCTTTTTTGTTTTGGTAAGTTAGTTTTTTGGTAAAGTAGAAAGCCAGCGTGGTGCAGTGTTTTGAGCACTGAACTATGACCCTGGAGACCAGGAATTGATTCCCTGCTTGGCCATGGAAACCCACCGGGTGACCTTGGGCACATCATACCTTTCAGCTCCAGAAAATCCCATTAAAGATTTGCCTTAGGGTTACCATAAGTTAGAAACAACCTTAAGGCACAGAACAACAGAACTATAAAACCTCTTCAAAGCTTCTTACTGAATCACCAAGTTATGTCACATTATTCAAGGCACTGCTTTGCAAAAAAAAGTCAACACCGATTCATAGTGTTTGTGGGAGAAAAACCCTCCCATTGTGCATGTCTCAAGGAACAGGACATTATTAACTCACAATAAGAAGCAACTCATACTGTTGCAGCAGGGAAGGAGAATGGACAGCCTATCTACACCTAGGACTATGCTGAAGATAAGCGACATTTTTTTCTTTTGGTCCTGGTCTATGCCAGCACATAGTTAAAAGACTTGCAAGCTGACATACTTAGTGGAGTGTGTGTCTTACTCCAGAAAATAATTTTTTGAAGCTAACTCAAGACATTTTGCTGCCTGAAGTAAAAAATGAAATGCAGTTTTCCTATGAAGCCTGGAATCATGGCTTAGACAGCACAATCTGCAATGTGTACCTCACTTAACAAAGACAATGTGGTTCTGACTTTAAAACAGGTAGAAGTGGACAAGGGAAGAGATACTTTTTCGGAAAAAGGGGAAGGACAGTGTGATTGCTGCCACTACTGGGTGTTCACTGCTTATATTTGAGTCATTCTTTATTTACAGCAATATGCATTTGGTTTGCAGCATCATGTCACAAGATTCTACAGAGGCAAAGGTAATGTCATGTTCTTATCTGTTGGGAATGTGCCAGGCCACAGGCTAGCATGCCCCATCACCCAAATAATCCAAGCACAATTGTCAAATGACATTTTCTTCAGAATGCTTTGGGTGTCAGTTCTACCCAGAGGTGCACCTCTATGAACTCAGATCAAAGAATAATGTTTGTAAATTGCACACAGATGATTGAAGAGGGGATGATGTTGCACTACAAAAGTTCTAAACCCTCTCTGAAAAAAGAGAGGAGGTGGCCATTTCCTTTATGGAATGCTAACAAAATCTAGAAAGAGTTTCTTTACCAATTTCTACCAGAGCTTGATGGCAGTAACAACGGCTGGCACTTCTTAAATGAAGTCTGCTGCATTATAGGTACATGGGAAAGGTCAGAGAAAGAAAACTCTTTGCTAAAACAAAGTTCAATGTGAGTAGAAGAAAACTGAAAATGAAATGGAGAAAAGGAATCTTCTAGGTAAAGAAAAAAGAAGAAAGAATATTATGTAGCCTGTTAAGCAACACAATCTCCACAGAAAAAAATTGCCCTGACATTCCTACTGCTGCAACCATAGCCGTAAAAGAGAACAGAGTAAGATAGTCATGTTCTGCCACCAGCTCCTCTTGGGAAACACATGTGAGGATTTTCTTCCTACAGAGAAGAGAAGCAATAACCATCAGCTTACAGGCTCCTAGAAGGTATAGAGCTTATGTGTTCTAGATATAGAGGGAGCACAAAACAAGGCACTTAAACTCACTTTTCTTCATAATTTTAGAAAAGAGGGCTCATAGCAATTTTACTAAGAAATAAGAGTAACTTATTTCACTTACACTGATTGGTAAATCACAGAAGTTCCAGCAAGAGAGACTTCAAATCTGAAGTTATTTTTTTTAAATGCTGAGGATCAAAAAATATACCAGAAGGGCACAATAGCTATCACATGTTGGCAAGAATATTTTTAACATTGCTTTCAATTTCATTTACCATGTAAAGAAAGTTTCAGCTACTCCTTGTATCTGTGGGTTTGCTAGAAGAATTTTTATATGCCCTTTAATGAACTAAGGGGTTTTGACTACAATTGTATCATTAAACACAGGAGAAAGCAGGCAAAGAGGAAATTAATTTCTATTAAAAAAAGGTCTTGAAGACATCATTCCAAGGGTGACAACAGATGCAATTCACAAGAGACCATGAGGGAAGTTTTTCTTCCCCAACCAAATGCAGAAATCTCTGATCAAATATTACTTGATGCTAATTTGTAGTAATACCAAACTGCTAATAAAGCCACAAGAAAACAGGAAAACACTGCTTATATAATTATAACTAACTTTTTAAAGAGTTGCAAGTCAACATTACCATATGCAGTTACTTAACTGCTGTGATATATTTCAAAACTTGTAGCATACAACCATATAGGCACCACAACTAAAATTGCCAATTTTGAAAGGGAACCTGTGTAGAATCAGTAACTCATTTATCAGTATCTTCTTTCCAACACTAACCATCTCAATTTACCATCATATACTCATTTTTGATGCCCTAAACCAATCTGACTACAAAAACCAATAATTAAACAATGTGTGCTCTCATGCTTACAGTCTCAAAGACATGAGACACAAGGAAAGGGATGGAAGGGAGGAGACAAAACCATGGTGGTAGTCATTGATTCAGTTGCTTAGATGTATGGAAACATATTTACTGTGAAGCTGTTTGTATCCAGGTATGCAGTTCCTCACAGAGCAAGTGGGGCACAGTGACTCAAGCACTAAATGACTATGGACATCTGAGTGTGAACCCTCGCTCAGCCATGAAATGTCACTGGGTGAACTTGGGCAAGCTGCACTCTCACAGCCTCAGAGAAAGGCAATAGCAAATCTCTCTGAACAAATTTTGTCAAGAAAACTCCATGATAGGCTTGCCTTAAGGTCACCAAAAGCTGGAAACAACTTGAAGGCACACAACAGTATAGTTCATCTATCTATGGGAGGAAGCTGGCCTAAGTTTTTATTTATTCTTCTCTTTCACTCTTAATCTGATCTTAAAATTTAATTTGAACATTAAACAGTCCTTCACTAGTCTCTGACTGAATGACAAGTTTTGTCACAATTGAATCAACAACACCAAGATGGCTCCAAAAGGAGTAATTTGTTGATATTAGGCAAGATTCCTCAAAAGTTAAGAAATTAACAATCAAAGGTTGCTGTTTCCTCAGGAATCACCACTTCTAAATGCTCCCCAAGTATAGTGGGCCCTCCTCTTGCACTACATCTGCATGCACAAATGCAAAGAAACATGAGGCGTCACATCCCATTACAGTTAATGGATGTGGTGAGTCTGTGTCTGCACTGCCGTAGGCACTCCCACATTGCGTCTACTGGGAGACAATGTTGTGTTTTTGTTTTACACAGGGGTTCCTGTACTTCTGTTGTACCCGCACTGTACTTCTTTTGTACCTGCTATCCTTTCTGCCAGTCTTCCCAGCAGTCTCATTTTACAAAATGTTTTATAAAGCTGCTTTGGGATTTAATAAAAGCTTCAAAGTTTTCCAACAATAAACTGGAAAGAATTTTATCCAATGAAGACAAATCTATATGGGATATAAGTTCTGTCTCTTAAAACAATATAAATATTTGAACATTTGATGTGCCTATTTACTGAAGAATTTGTATAGTTGGGGAAAATACTGAGTCAATCTTTTTCATAAAAATAAGTGGCAAGAGATTGGTCAAAAGAAAACTGCGCACCAAGTAAAAAGGCTCTGATCTCACAAAAGAATTAACACAGATATGAACATCTTAAGCCCACATACATGGTCAACTATGCATCTCTGGTTGGTTCCACCTACTCCACGGGACTATTTAGAAGGGTAAGATGATAATTTCATATATCCTGTTCTGAGTTCTTTGGAAGAAGCCCCAAATTAAATGTTTTTATGGATAAATGACGCTGGTTCTAAACATGTAATATGGGGACGATGGAATGCCAAATGCAAAGAACACCACTAAGAATTGTCCCCTACATGATGAAAACTTCTTGCAAATACACAACTAGCACATCTAACTGAAAAATTCTCATTTAGACCTTTGTTTCATCTCATTCTCCATCTATACAAAGATTTAATGAAGCCGGAAGTTCAAAAAAGTGTACCTCCTCCTGCAGTCAAAACTAGTGCATTACAATCACTTCATTCTATTGCATGAGTAGATCAGACCTCAATTTAGAGGGATTATATAAATTCTAGCCTTAGTCCTTCCTAGTCAACAGTTGTCACAGCAAATTGCAACTGCAACTAGCAAAATGTCAGCATATTTATAGATGTCCTCTCAATCCTAAATAATTTTATATTTAAGGAATGCATCTTGTTGTTGCCCACTATCATCTTTTCCTTCTTTCCCCTAAAGGAGGGTGGAAGGCAGATTACAGTCTGTAATGAAACAGTGCTGGAGTGAAAAAGAGAAGCACCTGAACCTTATTACATGTTGTAAAAAATAGGAAGGTGATACTCTAAGACCAATGAAATGACTAATACAGAAAAGAAAGGTCTTTCTATAGATTGGGGTATTATGCCAATAATTTCTCTTCATTTGTAAGTGAACTACATATGGAGATTCACAGTGTCTGAATTCTTTCTAGGAGTTGATCTAAATTATTTCTGAGTTGCCTTATGGCTCAGAAATGGCCCCAACAATCATTTACAACTTAGAACATTCAAACAATTCAGAAATTTTAAATTATCATACACAGCCAAATTAAGAAGAGAAAGAAATGTTTGAAAAACAAATACATTTAATCAGCTGAAAATCATATACAACATTTTTTTAAACTGCCTGCCTCAAACTGGACTAAGTAGTGGCCAGTCTAATGTCTAATCTAACTAACCTATAAGTTTCTATTAGTTATGGAAGGACTGGATATCGTTGAGTCTTTCTTCTATTAGTTTCTGTCAGTTATAGGGATGGATATTAAGCCTCCCCAAATGCAAAGAAGTGGACCGAGTCTCTTCAATGGATTATGGTCCTCACTGCAGATATGAAAGACAGCAAGCCTCTGGTCTACACTTATCTCTTAAAATGTTAAAATAGATTTTGTTATACAACTCTTAACATAACTCTAACATATGTTAACTCTGAATAAATTTTAAAAACAAATCTCCAGTGTTAACACATTAGTCCCTAATATAGGGCTTCCCCAGAAGATTATGAATTCCATTACTCTATGCATCTGTTCAACTATTACATGTGTTAAGTATCTCATTTGGTCCACACAGCCGCTAAAATGTTAATTACAGCACTCAAATGCGAGCGTATGCATTAGTAAATAACTGTGCTTGGAAGATGGTTTTTATTTGTTATAATTGAATACTGTGGTTGCTGTCAGCAAGGGCAGGGGAGCTGCTGCATTGCACTCTTGATGTCAAAAGCATTCAATAAATATTACAAAATATCTTTCTGGTTTTTTTTTTCTCCTTCTTTGTTGTTACATGTTCTTGTGCCCTGCAGAGATTAAAATGTCATGCTCTGCTGCCCTTGGAAAATACCAGAAACACCCCCCCCAAACAAATAATGGATGACGCCTTTCTGTCAAACATATATGTGATTCAAGTCCAAACAACCTGGCATTTTGGGTAATGGATGCTATAATTAAAATGTGAGTCTAAAGAACCTGTTGTTTTAGTGGGTGTTTTTAGTAATGGCTTTGTTCTACATGAAGATAAAAACTCTCTAACAAAGGAATTAATGTATTGCTTTAATAGGCTGCACCCTGAGTTAAGTTTTAAAATTTATGAGTTCTCTGCAGCATTGTTCTTTAAACAATGGTATTGTCAAATGCAACCAGTGAGAAGATTAAAGTTCTCCCAGCAGATTAAGTACAAATTATCTGTCCTCCTGTTTCAGCATCATTTGTTCATTTATCACATAACGTCTAGTATTTCTGGTCAGTGTCAATATGCTCTGCATCCTAGCAGTTAACAGATGTCTTCTCTTGTCGAATGAATTACTTTATGTTTCACGCACTGGTGGCCGCAGATGTGTCACTATAGCAACATCATTAATTTCAGATCTTACCGGAAACATGCACTCCAATCAAACCTAATTATACCACATTGCTTTCTTGTCCCACAATAAGGAAACTATAATGCAATTATTGGGATACTTCATTTTCTATTCTGCTGTGGCAAATGAGAGAGCCACTGTGATGGACGCTTCTTGTCAAAAAGCTTATTGATGAAGCACAAACCCAATTTACAATCATACAAAGGACTACCTTGCAATTATGTTAGTAATGTAATGCTCTTTAGACTCTACAAATAATACTTAATCATTTCAAGAGAAACTAGAGCCACGGTGTAAGATTTTTGCAAGGTATTTCTTTTATTCTCTTTTCATTTTCAAAACAGGGAAGCCCACTTTTGGCATGTGGTTAAGTGGGACAATCCCTCCATTAACTTGGGTGGTCTAAAGAAATCAGACTGATTTATTTTAAGTCAGACATCCAGACTTCAGTAACGAAGTGGCAGATCATTTTTGTGCAAGCCAAGAATCTTTTAAACTACTGTGGAAATACTACAGCTTACAGTAAGGTCAGGAAATTCTTTTGACCCCAACAGGGAGATTTCCCCTAACATAATCAGGTTCCTTCCTTCCTCAACATCTTTTTAGAAGTTTTCTATGCAGAGGAGAATCATGGTTTCTTACGTCTCTCTACGCCTGAAGAATCTGGCCAAACGATGGAGGGACAAAACACTGTCCTAGTCCATTCATGCACTACATGGTGTCCCAGCTGGTATGTGACAGGAACCACCCTGCTATCTCTATACAAAGAGAACAGCAGGATCTCCTATCTGTCACACACCCTCCTGCTTCATGAATGGTGTACAGGGCACACTTCCCACTCCAGAGGGCTAGGCTTTCATGGAAGGGATCTTCCCGGGACCCTCTGCAGGCTAGAATAGACTTGGGAATTGGCAGATCCACTCTCCTGATTTACTGATTGAGTTCACAGCATAGTTATTCCAGGTAATTTCCTTCTCCACACCATTTTTATTCATATATATCTAAATACATAATAGCAATGACCAGCAAACAAGGAGATCTTGGTTTGTATCATGAGGAAGTCATTAGCATGCTTAGTCCCTCATTTGTAAAATGGAAAGAGTAGTCATATTCCTGATAAGGCAGGTGAATATTTATTGTAAACCAGTCATATGCAAAAGCAAGTGCTACATAAATTAAAAATTACTATCTAAATCCAAGGCTGCTGCATGCGTTCTCTTCAAAAATGCAAATTTAGTCCTATGAGCTGTCCTTCCTTCATACAGAGGTAAGGGGCAGTTATAGTCCAAATAATTTATTTAAATTAATGGACATAGGTTTTACAGCAGCTATCAATATGACAACAATTAGACTGATACACTTCATCAGAAAATACTACTGTTTAAGTTCATCCACAGAATGAATTTTTAGGGTATACCTGTCTTATCTGTCAGTAGGTACACCAGACGCCCCAGTTCTTCTGGTATGGTGCTAGTTCGGACAACTGTTCCAGGTATATTGTCGTCCTTCATAATCATCCATCCATAGGCTGCTTTACCCATATCTAGGTTCACTCGTAAACTGTAAAATATATGGAGAGATATAGAGATACACACGTATACCCTTGAGATTAAAAACACCCACTCTTGAATAACAGAAAGTAGTAAGTTATAATTAGCCTCACAGCTCAGTTTATACAAATGACCAACACATCAACAGAGTTCCATATGAAGTTCTCAAAAGAGTATTACAATTAATGTGAAACATCAGTTATGTTCAGAGTTTGAAAAAGTTCCTTTTTTGGACTAATTCCCCCAGATTTCCTCAATCAGCATGGCCAGTAGCTATGTTGGCTGGGGGATTTGAAGAGCTATGGTACAAAGGTAACTTTCTGAAGTTCTGGTTATAATATAATGATTATACTAATTTTGATATACTCTTTTCTTTTTTTCCCTTGAGACCAACAATACTATATTATCAGTAATAACATGTAATCCAGTCATAGATATACTTGGCAGCCCATCCTCTACATCTGCACTGGCAGATCTTGCTGTCATAGTCTGCCACCACAGTGATGCAGAGCCATATCCCTAACATTTATTTGTTAAGATTCTCAATAGATAAATTTTTCTGTTTTAGCAAGGGCCTAAATGTTCTATAGGCAGCAGATCCTGTCTGATCTTTGAAGATAAGCAAGGTCAGCCCTAGCCAGTATTTGGATGGGGGCCTCCAGAAACTACCAGGTGCTGTAGACTATATTTCAGAAGAAGGAATTGGCAAAACCACCTCTGAGTATTCCTTTCCTAAAAAAAAACCCTATGAAATTCATGGGGTAGCCATGAGTTGATGGGCAACTTTAAGCCACATACACACAAATATTTGAATAGTCACACACTAACTAAATAATTCATCTCTTGTCCCAGACCACACCTGGACCCAGCACATCTGCATGATCTTACATTTAAAACCATCCATTACCTTGTCTCCCTTATCTTTCTACTTTTATATCCTGTCATGTCCCTTCCTGTGACCTTTGCTTATCTGACATAAACATCCCCTACTATCTGAAGGTCTTCTATCCCCTAAAATAACTCCACCATCTTGACCTCCTTTGCCTGAGAATTTGCCTCCACTGCATCAACATTTTAGATTGCAAGCCTCTTGGGAAAGGTATCTGTTCTATTCTACTCTGTAAAGCACCACATATATTGATAACATAAGATTAAATAATCAACATATGTTGGCCTAGCAAATGTTACAGATAAACAATATTTTAATTTTAACATTAAAATGTTATAATACTGAGAGATCATCATATATCATGATGGGACACCAGAATGACTCAGATGTCTCTAAATACAGGATCATGGTAAATTCAGGAAAAGAAATGATTAAAAATGTAAGGAATTTTCTTTATGTCTTTGTACCTGTATTAGACAATACAAGGTGTCTATGTAACAGGAATTAAAAATGGGAGGAAAAGTACCATAAACAAGGTAGCTTAGAGATAAATGCATGCTTTCACTTATCAACAATCCCTCCACAGCAGGCCTTACACCAAATACAAAGTTATTAAAGATATCAAACACTTGTGTGCCTACAAAGGGTTTTTCTTATACTATATAAAACAAACTCTCTTCCTGTTATGCTACTGTTAGCCTTATCACAGTCCCCTGATAAGTTATGGTTGTTCTTAAAAATGAATGAATTGGAGTGGCTCTGTGTTTTAGCAGTTGACACTGGACACCTTAAACCTTAAAACAAACAAACATAAAAAAAAGTAGTAAACCATTTCAAAGTGATCTCAGAGGCATTTTCTTCTTCTGTTTTATAATCTATTATTAATGATAGTTGGGACTTTACCCAATAATTGAAATTAAATCAACTAGGTGTATTATTTATTTGATTTGGAATTCTTAGTTCCGGCCTGGCACAGTTCCGTAGAAAGGAAGCAGGTTTTGGCGTTCAGGATCAGGTTATAATGTTGTATGCATTCTAATAACTTGCACTGAATTCACCTCCATTTTCAGTCTTCAGACTATTCATAAGTTATATGAGGAAAACAGCACCCTCTTAGTTACAAAATACTGCACTCTGGAGTACTGGAAAAATGAAAAACCACTGGAAAGACGCTGTCTTGAAGAAAGATGTCAGGATCCCGTGCAACAACTCACAACTGTGCAATTACTGTGCTAAAAAGAAGGAAAGGGCCTACAACAATGCTTTGTTATCCTGTTAGTCACTACCTTGCCAGATTTGCAGAATGCTCATCTCCTGATGGGCTAATAGTATCCTTTCACCCAATGAGTCACTTGGAATAGTTTTGTAGTGTCATGCACAATAACTTCCAGCTGCCTGTAGTCCAAATAAAATTCCATTGTGAAAGCATTATAGAAAATTTTAACCTGTAGTAGCAAATGAACTACTGAGGAAGTATAAGAAATTATTCTCCACCAGTGACTTTTTAAAATTATTGCACAATATTTGATGAGCAGCACATTAAACTCTCAAAGATGTTTGATTATATAGAAGCAGGTGCCAACTTCCCAAGAGTGTTATGATCATATAGTTCAGTTTTCCATTAGCATGGCAATAATGGCTAAATATACGGGAAACATTAAATACTTCCCCAAAGCAGCATTTTTCAGATTCTGATACGGAAAAAGCCTGCTCAAAATAAATATCCATGATGGTATAATTGGCATATGGAAAATAATGTCGAAACTGTTACCTGGCAAGGTACAGAGAAGCCACGTGTTATTAAGTTTTAAAAATGAAAAGAGAACATTACCAGCCTGGTTTGCTTGCTTATTTTCTTATACAGTAGCCTCATAACAGTATATCTCTAGCCAGTTCATAAATCAGATTTAGTATTAGAAATGAAACATAAACACCAAATACTATCAAAACCTAAAACACAATCAAAACAGTTTATCGAGGGACTGAGAAGTGATCTTTAATGGTCTGGATAAACTGCATGCCTGACATGAAATTCTTGTGCAGCTGGCCATCATGATCTTCTCCTCCAGCCCACAGCAGCAGGCCACACCAGTGAACCTTCAACTGAAACACAATCTAGAAGTGAGTGGAATTCTGTTTCCAGCTGGCACTTCCAGTTTTTCTGTCTTTTTTTCCCCCATTGGATCACAGAGTTGGAATCACGGGCCATCGAGTTCAACACCCTGCTCAGTGCAGGATCTCTCGATAAACCATCCCCAGCAGTTACCTGTCCAGCCTCTTTTTGAGGACATCCAAATGAGACCTCACCACCTTTCTGGGCAATTGGTTCCAGTGCTGAACCACTCTTACTGTCAAGAAGTTTCTTCTAAAGTTCAATTGAAATTTACACTCCTGTAACTTAAAACCACTTAGACCTGGTCCTACACTTTGGGGCAGCAGAAAACAAATCTGCCCCCTCCTATCACAGCCCTGGATGTATTTAAAGAGTGGAATCATGTTACTCCTTTGTCTTCTCTTCACAAAGCTGAACAAGCCTAGCTTCTTCAACCTATTCTCATATGTTTAGTCATCTACACCTCTTATCATCCTCGTTTCCCTTCTCTGAACCTGTTCCAACCTGTCTGCCCAAAACTGAATGCAGTGCTCTAGATGAGGCCTGACTAGTGCAGGATATAGTAAGACTATTACGTTCCTCAACTTGGAAATCATGCTTCTGTTAATGCAGGCTACAATAGTATTTGCCTTCTTTGCTATAGCATCACCCTGCTGGCTCATACTCAACATTTTCTGGAAGGGGAGTTTTAGAGGGGTATGAAAAGGCAAACTGTCATGTTTTGTGTCCTTTGGAGGTGTCTGATGCTACTTCAGGGTGTTTGCGCCTACATTTTCAATTTTTGTGTGTGATATCTGTTAGGTCTAGAAGCTGTGCAAAAGGGGCTGGTAGGCTGTATATGGTTTATGGGCTCTAACTTCCCCATCTGATGTAGTTTCTTGCTCCTGAGCTTTGAAACAAATGCCAAGAATTCCAAACTTTGACCACAGAAAATATTGCTAGCAGATTCAATTTCACAATTACATTCCAATTTAATTTCACAGAGGAATTTGACAGTTTCATTAAGTCAGCAGATTTAATTTTTTCTGTTGGGTTTTAAAAAGCCTTTTTAAAAAAACAACAAAGAAAACAATATTAAGTCTGGATGCATAAAGCACTATAAAATGGAGTGGAGCTATCCACACAAGGATAAAGGCACACATTCATATATTTCTCATGTACAGGTATTCATTTGTAACAAGTAGCAAAATGCAGCTAGCTAATTTACAAAAACACAGAGAAACATAAAACAGTTGCTATGATATCAAGACTTATCTTTACAAAGACATTTATCATTTAAATGTCATGCCTTCCTTTGTGAAAGTGAGTTAAGAGTTAATGAGTATTTTTACCAAGAAACCATTCATGAGTAGAATGGAGTCTTTTCTCCAATTCATCTTACATCCTAATAAACTGAAACAAAAATATTCTGTACATCATTCTTCATGCTGTATGGGTGTGGTAAGAGAAACACCCATTCTATCAACCTCAGGAAAGTTCTCTAAAGTGAGAGAGAATCTCTGAATGTTAATCTTATTTCCACTCCATTTGATGATGCCATAACTGTTCCACTCTTTTTTCTTTAGATAAATGCTGTTAACCTTTTAACAGAAACAGCTACATAAAAGGTTACACAGATCATTATGAAGACTGCAAACCAGGATTCTAACGTGATACACACAAAGCTAAAAGTTCCTACTCCAATCTTGCTGGAGGCTTTTAACACAGAAAGTTGCTTAGAAAATACATCAAGCTCTTTTTAGGTGGCAGCATTTAATTGCTGCATGAAAAATGTAGACAGTGCAGGGTTGTTGTTTTTTCACTTAAATTTCACAGAAGTTTTAAACTAAGTTTTAGATCCATTGAACAGTATTTAACATACACTCGTAGTCCTAAAAGAGAAAGACTGTCAATGCAGGATGACAAACTATGCTAGTAAGTTTTTTTATTTATTGATTTAACAAATACGGACATTTAAAATATTACCACAATTTGAACCATCTTCTCTCATTCTCATTATTATAAACATCATAGTCTGTTAGTAAATTTATAAGGTCAATAATCTATAAAAGGTATTTGGCTGTTCATGTGGAACCAGACATTTATGGAATGAAATCCAATGCTTTTAAAAAAGTCAACGAAATTCTCAAATTTGTATTCTTGAATGATGGGAATTCAAGTCATACTGAATTTAACTTAATAAAAAATTACACTCTGGCTTCAATATGTCTACTCCCAAGATGGCTAGCAGGTAATAATATGATGGAAATAATATAAATCTCCACAGACAGAAGGACTCCTTCTGTCTATAGAATGTGTGCAACCCACCGGAATACTTCCAGGAGCAGAATGAAGGAGGAGTAACCCTTGATAATGCTCCCCTCTCTGCAATCTACTTTTGAGTGTTGGGTAGCTCTCTGGAATCCTGGAATGAGTAGTGCTGAATACTGGAGTAGGTTCCACCCACCCACTCCCTTCATCCACCAGGAGCATTCTGTGTAGAACACCAATACAGAAAAGCTCCTGCCACCAAAGTAAAATGCTAAATCCAACCCAGAAAAACAAATCCCAGTAGAATGGTTCAAACCATTACAATTTATAGACAAATAGAAACATATTAAAGGATCAAGAAACAGTGTATCAGCAGCAAGGTAAAATTCAACTATGGCTGCTGGGAGACATTGCTAGGGACCACAGGATATATTTATTGATGAATAATTTAAAGGTTTCAAAGCAATGTACAGTAATAATAAAATGTTAGCATTGTCATCATTATTAATATAGAATATAAAATCAACAACCATACAAGGAAGGCTAGCAAGAATAGGTGAGTCTTTAACATATTCCTATAAACAGGAACTGTTGCAAGAAGTCTTATCAGAGAGAAGAGTATTCCAAAGTAGTGGTTAATACACTACATTCCCAATTTCAAATGATTCCAGGGCATGACTCAGGAGAACATGGCACCGTCAGGAGGGTCTTTCCAGATTCCTTTAAGAATTGAAAGGGTCTATATGGGAAAAGTCTGTTTTTAACAAATAACAAGTTCCCAAACTTTTTGAATGTGGACCAAATAGGGAACAAGTGGAATTTCTTCAAAAGAGGTACTTTGTGTCATTGGTAGGTCAGCTCTCACAGTAGCCTAGCTGTGGAATTTAGCACTAGCTACAGCTTATGGACTGGCATTAAGAGTAACCCCTCCTCAAATAAATTACAATAGTTCAACATGGAGACCATCAGTATCAAGGCTATAGTTTAGAAAGTTACTTTTAAAAAGTAACTGGATACAGTTATAGCTCCAAGATTCAAAATAGTTAGCTTCTACTGAAATATTTAACTCTTTATTTTCCTATTTCTCAAAAATAGCTTCTCTGTGTGTGTGCGTGTACACATACACACACACTCACAGAGCGAGAGAGAGAGAGAGAGAGAGAGAGAGAAGAAGAGGGAGAAACATTATTTTAAAAATCTGGATGGAATTAATTACAAGCACCTACTATTTGTAACTAGTAACTTCAAGCCAGTCTGGAGGTATGCTAGACTACAATCCTTAATGGAGGGCTGGGAACAACTTTTTATTTCTAATCTGTGTGTTGAGCTAGTACATATTTTGGCAGATGTTAATTAATTAATTGGTTTGATTTTTATTTGTTCTGTTTTAATCTTGTTAGCCACCTTAAGTCCCACAGTTGGGAGAAAGGCGGGGTATAAATAAAATAACAACAACGATAACAACACTAATGACATCTAAGATTCTTGTTATTAATAGTTGACTGGACAACAAGCAAAACTCATTTAAAACTAGTGTTGATTATATATGTCTCTACCTTCAGTGTGCTGATGGCTGACCTCAACAATGCCCTCTACCCCCATGGATGTTTCAATAACTTAGAACAACAACAACAACCAATCTTGCCCTCTAAAATTCTTCATTTTTTGTCTTTGGGGTCATCTGTGGATAGAGAACTTCAGAAATAATTTGAGAAAATAATACATTTACAAACAATGAAGTCAATGGTAATAAAATGTTTCTTCTTCTTCCTCCTCTTCTTTTTTTGATATTGCCAGGCTACCATCAACCTAGCAAGTTTCTCAACCCATTGTTGGTCTGAGCAATCAATGCCTTTACTCTTCTGATTGGCAGAACTGCCATTCCCCTCCAATATCACACTGTAAACATTCAGAAGCTGCTTTAAAGCTGCACAGAAAGTGATTTGGCTATTCTTTACTATAGAGAGCCACCATGGTATAGTGGTTGGAGTGTTGCACTAGTACTCTGAAAGACCAGGGTTCAAATCCCCACTGAGCCATGGAAGGCAATTTTGATTGTTTCATAATCTATCAGCCTAAGAGGAGAATAACAGCAAACCTCCTTTGCATAAACTTTACTAAGAACCTTATGACAGAAATGCAACATAGAGAATGTATATTACACAGATCAAAGTTGAGAATAAATTTCTGGGTGGTGTTCGGGTTACTAAAAACTCATGTCCACATATCCTTATTTTCAGTCTCACGCATACAAAGCCTAGCTATTAAGCAGTGATGAAGAAAAGGCATATATTCAAAGGCGCTTTGTTTCAAAAACATTCTCTTCTCATGTTTAGAACTACATCTTGGTGCTGAACATCTTCATTCAAAATTAAGTCCCTTCAGATTCCTTTTATATTTTCTGTGCCTGAGAGTATAACTGGTTCTTGGACCAATTTCTTTATCAGCTATAATGTGAGATGAAAAAGATAGATCTGCTTCTCCTCTGTTTCTTAAAGAGAATAAACAAAGATCTCCAAGGGCTGCAAAGGGAAAAAAAGATGTAGCCCACACTGATCTAAATTTTATTTTGCTACATCTCCTTGTAACTCCTGTGGATGTGCCCATCTGGATTGCCCTTCAGTCTGGCTATATACAGCTTTGTTATACATTGTGAGAATGTGTTCTGCAAGTGTTTTATTTTGTTTTTTAAAATCAGATGTGCTGGTTATTTCTGTCATGCCAAGCCTATATGTAAAGCACAGGCAGGAACCATGTTTTCTTCTCAATGTAATGCCCTATAAAATACATTAACACAAGTATATGGGAAACGACCAGAAGACCACTGTACTCTCGAGGAGGTGTAAGGAACAGCCTGACCTCAGTTTGTTTCTCCATGCTCTGAGTTTTTCAATGCAGCTGCTAAGAAAGCCCTAGAAAGGCCTTCTGGCTTGTTAAGCACACTGCATTTTGCTTTGATTCTTATATTTTGCTTTGACATCACTTTGATGTATTTTGTAAGCTTGCCAGCTTAAAATACAGGCAAAAAGTTGAAGGTGATATCTCTTAATTGGCATCTGCCATTGGCTTGGGACAACTAACTAATTAGTACTATATAATAGGTGCTGGGAGGAACCTAAAAAATGACCACTTAATTGGTGACCTTGATTGTTGAAAGCCACTTAGCTCCATCTTAGGTGTTCATTCTCAAAGTTTCTATGAAAGCTGGTCAAGTCCTCTCATATCAAAATGCATAAGTACCACTGAAGAATGTGCTTTCAAGGGGAGTTGAGCAGGGGCTTATAGCTGGGGTGCCATCTACTTGGTGGCTACACAGTACCCTTCGCTACTCTATCCCAGGCTCCTGGGCAGCTGACTTAAGGAGTCTTGCTTCATGACAGATCCATTTTTATATTTAGGCAGCATAAACTTAAGTGAGTTTCATCTGTACACTAATACTGCTGGGATGCTGGTGCTGTTTAAATCGCATGTTCAATAAATGTTTAAGGCTTTTTCAACTACAACTAGTGTCATTTGTTGCCTCCAGATCCTATACAAACCTTTTGCCTTTGGCAAGGCAGTAAGCAAAAGGATTTGCTACATGGTTGATGCTAGGAAACTAAGATTGCACACAGTTTTGTACAATGATCCCTTTGAAATCAGTAGATTTCCAGGCACCTTCTCTTGCTGCGGTTTCCTGATAATATCAATTTACTTTACAATAACATCTGAAAGAGCACTAAGCAAACAAACAAACAAACAAACAAATACTTTAAAATTTACATGTATAATTTTGTCTTATTCTTATACCTACCTGATTGGGATTATGTACGAAAAAAGGAGGAGAAATCGAAAGAGATTGCGGTACCATGGCCCTACAAATCCTTGTAAGGTGACCATAACAACTGAAAGTGCAACTAGAGCCAAGAACAATGCTTTGGTTAGTTGATTCAGCTCAAGGTCCAGCAAGCCAACCTAAGAAAACAAACACAAATTTAAAAAAAAAATCAATAAGCAGGACCAAAGAGATGCTTTTCTTTTTCATCTTTGTGTAATATAAAATTATATAAAATGAGAAAAAAAGAACTTTGCTTTCCCAAACAAATCTGAGATTTATAAATAGGTCCTAAGCTATCCAAATGACCTCCAATCTGACTGAGCACGACACTACAAATGATACTTATGATTCTGGCACACATAAATTATCCCTCAACCAATCTGAATAATGGGTCACTAAATGGACAGAAAAACTGTTTTCAGGATAATCCCTCCATAAATAGTATTTTCAAACCTAAAGTTATGTGACATATAACTTTTTGGGGGACGTGCATGTATATCAAATTTATCCAAGAAATTCCATGTTACTATGTTTATGTATCATCCCATGCAATAAGAATGATTTTGATTTTTGTAATGTGTTTAGCAGTCATCTTGTTCTCTGCTTACAGGCATGTGTGTTCTTTATATATGAGTCCAGAGGTAAAGTCTTCACAGAACTGCCTACTCAGTAATATAACTTGGGAGCATCATCCTGAAAGTGAAGCAATCGTTATAAGCACTACTTGATAGGACTCTGACTAAAAGTAAACAGGAAATTTTGCTAAGTGCAGGGAAGAGTTGCTAACCATAAATTTATCAAGGAGATGTCCTGCAAATAAAAGAATTCCCTTTAAAGATTCCCTCACACCAAAACTTTTAGCTTTAACTAAATCTTACTTAATTAGGCTAGAATGCATGACAAAGCGCCGTCAATGACTTATGAGCAGCCAGGCAAAGTTGAGAAAAAGAAACTGGTCTTATTTGGGATTATGTGTTAAACATGATGTTTAAAAGGTAATATTCTGAACAGTATTAATCTAGATCCTATACTAAGAAAAGCTCAATTCTGTGACTTGTCCTGGAACACAAAAAAGTATAACCACTTCCTTAACTTTATCATTCTCAAAATTAAAGATGAATAAATTAATGAGTTATAAGATACTGAATCCTGTGCTTTACTTGCATTTTGAAAGATCTGCATTATGCACAGAGATCTAACTTTTTAACCTTGTTAAGCAGTTTGTATCTACAACCATAAATTACAGAGATTATGAAACAAATGTACAAGCATATCTTTCAGACAATCTGCATTTTGTTTGTAGTTATGCAGTTCTCCAGTGTTTTTTTTTTCTTAAAACAAAAACTTCAGGTTCCCCCAGAGGTTCGGCAAAACTATCCCACAAGTTATTCCCAGCACAGAGTTCCTCAGGGCTGAAATTCCTAAACTCTGCTTCAGATTCCCCTTATCATAGCAAATGCATGCAATATGAAGTGACAAATTAAAGGCACAAAAACAGGAAAGTTGTTTATATTCATCACTCTCATTAATGGTCCAGATTATAAAATTCATTAAATGTGAATGGGGTTTATGCATGGTTTTCTCCCCTAGGTATTTTATTAATAAAAATCAGCATTAAAATTATTTGATTAGAATGTACTAGGCTGGATCCAAGCTAAGGTGTACTTAGGTGTCACTAAAATCAATGGGAGTGAAGTTTAAGTAATTTCCTTTGAATCAAACCCACTGAATTTAATAAGAGTACAAAACCTTAAAAAAAATAAATCAGAGGATCTTCTATCAATTCCATTTCAAATGGCTTTTGTTTTAAAATCAAGGATCTCAGTCCAGTATAATGCTCCAATATGTTTTTCGAGATACAACTACTGTGACAGCAGACTAGGCAAAACAATTATTGCACAGGGATATGTCTCTGATCAGAGAAACTCTTTAGCTTCTGTCAGAGAGACAGATATGGCATACAAATTCAGAAGGAAAAACAATTTATATACAAATAATATTTAAAATACTTCTGGAAAATTCCAGCATTCTTGCTCACATATGGGCTGTTTCTTCCCTTGAGAACTAGGCAGCTGAAGACCACAGTGGCTGATTTATCAGCTACATTTAAAAAGCAGCACAACGAGGACAAATATCTTGCAATTTCCGCTGCTTCAACTACTACATAGTTTATGCTTGAATTATTGAGAAAAATAGGTTTCTGGATTAAAATGAAGAAAAATTAAGCCAGGGAAGTAGAGCATGTTTCAAAGCCCAGATCTTTTTGCATTGACAAAGGCAGTCTAAGTTTCAGGCCTCGCTGAGGATCAGATGAAGTCATTATTCATTCAGTCAGGGAAAAAAGACTCAATTACCTCAACCTAAAGATGCTATCAATGAATGCAAAGTGCATATTTTACTCTATTCATCCAAATCCCATTAAAAAGTGAAAGGAATGATTTAATCTGGCCTTCTAGAGTTGGTCTTTTTTTTGTAATAAAATAAAGAATCACTGTCTTGCAATATGCATAACCAGTACCTCACACTTTTCTTGCTGCATCATAGCAATGAAAGACTGTAAAAGCCAAGACAAAACCTGACAGAAATGAATACAAAGTTTCCTTTGAGAAGTGGCATTTATGGGCCCAAACATTATACATAGACCACTGGATACACATATGTAGATAACTAATAGGATAAAAACTTCCCTACTTGAGGGGAACATATGTGGAGCCAAGTATGGAGTTCATTCCATAAATTTAAAAAACTTTTAAAACAAATGAAAAAAAAATGGATGTAAGCACTTTTTACCTCCAACGGGTACGTTCTTTTAGGTAAAGAGACAGGCTATGAACAATAGTATCTCTCTCTTAAATATATATTGATCACTTTACTTTATCATTTCTATCATGCATACAGAGAAAATCATACGAAAAAGCAAAAATAAATAAAACCAATCTATTAAGTCTGAAAGTTGTAATCCACCTGTATTTCTTATATTGTATTTTTAATTAATTCCAAGAAGGAATACTTGAATTGTCATGAAAATTTGTTATCTTGTTTAAAATTAACATAAAACAAATAAATGGCTTCATTAGAAGAAAAAGCTAATTTGAAGTATTTCAAACATTTATTGCAATTTCAATACCTGTAGATTCCCCCCCCCAGCTGATCACAATATTTGCTTTGTTTCCAACAACTGTGATGACAGAACCTGATATGCCACCAAAAATTTTAATCTCTCAGGGAAAATTTGTACATAATGTAGAAGACAACCACAATAGTGCTTGTAAGGGGGTTGTTCTAGGATAATGAACACAATAATTGCCTGTATAATCTAAAATGCTACTAATGGCAATGATCGTATATCCATTTAGCTCCTCTTTAATTTATGTACCAAGTTTTAAATAGCTAATCATTCTTAGTAAAATAATGGTTTATATCAACAATAAAGGGTAAGGGGTGGCATTGTCCTGCTTAAACAAGAAAATATCAGTTTTCTATTTGCTTGATTTTCAAAACACTACATTGGTAAGTGTCCTAGTCTCTGAAATACAATGCCACTTTGATAAGGATATGAGGAAATTATACAGAATAAAATAAAGAAAAAAAAACACTATTTGTTTTGAAAATAATGAAGAGGAAATGATTTAAAAATCCCTCCAACAGGTAAAAGACTTTTAAAAAATATGCTGTTATATACCATTCTTAAGAGAAAAAAAAACTTTAGTGGCCAATTAAACAAACTATTGTTAAGGCCACTAAGCATACATTAATAAATAATTTTGACAAGGACTAGCCTAACACTGTAATACAATTCTAGAAACATGAAAACAATTCTAGAAACATTAAAATGTGATTCTCAAAGTCCTTCACAATTCCTATGTCAATTTTTATGCTTTCAGGAGTTCTGCTGGGAAGTCTAATCCACAAAGTATCAGCACGCGATCAAAAGTTTGCTTCATTCCTAACATAAGAATCAAAAGAAGAATTTGCAACTTGTCTGAGTATTCTCTCATATAAGATTCTGACTAACAGTATGCAATGATCTGAACCACTCTGGTATCTGAGGACATTCTCATAATTAAAACTGAGTTAAGCACAAATGATGCATATGAATGCTTTCTTGCTTTAAGTTTACATTCAACAGTAACAAACACGCAGTCTATCAAACAAATGGTTAGACATTTCAAGCACTGGTTTCTACTTTCCTTTAATCTTTTCCCAAGTGACTCTTTCAATACGTGAAATTGTGATCAGCCTCACAGTGTCTCATAAGAATTAAGAAAAATGCTAACTTGTGTAATACATGGTAGTGGGCAGTATCACATATTAGTTACCTAGAATTTCATATTCTGCAAATACAAAAGCTACTAATGGCATAAAAATCTGTTTAAAAACAGGATATTACTTACTTAAAATAAGACATTTCTACTGTACAGCTTATATCAACTGTTTCATTCCATAACTATAATGCATTTTTTACCATTTTAACATCTATAAAGTATTTCCTTCAAAATACCTTTAAGCATTAATGCAACAACTCTCATACAAAATACCGTAAATATCTCTATTAAACTGGTCATAAAATGTAAAAAGTCTTAACACTAAGACTGTAACTCTAATTAACAAAACGAATGCCAATTACTCCTTTATGCATATTTTCTATTTAACTCTTCTCACTTCATGCTTGGTTGGTACAAAACAATATGCAAATTTATGCACAACAACTCATATACAGTCCAAAAGCTTCTTCTGTCTTTTGATGAGAAAATCCAAAAGCAAAAGACCTAAAATAAGAATTCCATGAAAAAAATCATTGTATTTTGCCCTTGATGTCACAATTATTTAATTGCAGGAGAAAACAAGGTCTGAACATGAGGATACTTCCCAGAATAGTAAGATTCTATTCCAAGTTTTCTATCAGATCTGCTTATAGAAAATCATTTTTATTATTCCACACTACTTTTTAAGACAAAATCAGGACAAACTCAACATTTGGCAAGCAATTCAAATCTGGGCACTGAGAAACAAAATATAACACTGGAACCTTACTGTTCAAATGTTAATTTTCAACAAGATTTTTTTAACATCCCTAAGCAACAGTGACATGATGGTAGTAGTAGTAATTTGTTCGTTTTTAACAATATTTAAGTCAGAAGAAAGTAAAAATGTCACAATGCAGGTTATTCAGTTTGTCGGGAAATGTTATATATATAAATAGATTCTGAACAACAAATTTTGAGGGAAGCACAAAAATATCATATCAGTACAGCACTGAAACAAATTAAAACACAGTGAAGAAATATACTGGCAGGAATTATGTGAAATAAGGGACATGTATCACTTTGACTAGAAAGTAGTTACACAATTAAATGTTCAAGTCTCGAAACCACAGCAGTTTTTTTTAAAAAAAGAATATGTAACAGATTATTCACTAAATTTCAGCATCCAAGTTCATAGGAGCAACAACTGTTTCTTCATTTGCTGTGAAAAATTCACTGATCTCTATTACTATATAAAATATGAAATCCTTTCACCTCTTTAAACTATAGTGATGTTCTAACAGTACAGCTCAGTGCAACCCAGAGACTGATATAGCCTAATTCAGACAGCAGAGGGTGCTCAAGACTGCTGTAACTGTAAAGTCTCTCATTTAAACAAACTGTTTCCAATTTGGATTCTTCACAAGCACAGCCCAAGGGGAATATCACTATCTGAAATGTGTTATAATACACTTTGTTATTCAAGAGTACTCTGTTGTCTTGTTGTCAAACTGCAATATATTGCTATTTACACTGGTGGAGACAAATGCGTGGATGTACATTTTATGTGTGTAATACCTCTCCTTGACCATTCAGAGTCAGTTTCCTATTCAAATAAAACACAAAAACAAAATATTCATTTTACGAAAACTAATACGCTTTTTCACACACCATTTACACAGACAATATAGTGCTTCAACAGTGCAGGCTATTTCTCTCTGCTCACCTTTCTCCACAGCAGTACATAGCCCAAATTTTCCCTATACTTTGTGTGCTGACTTCTGAAAACTCAAGTTGAAAGGATCATAAACACTCCACAACATCTTAGCGGCTGAACCAAAAGATCCTACAGCAGCTCAACATGACAGCCACCATAGGATTGGGAGTAAAAGTTCCATCATTTTCAACTGCTGGAAGAACTCAAAGAAGGTCAGAAAGGACTAGCAGATGGAACAGTTAATGGGGTCTTGAAGCTGATGAAGATATGACACTTACAAGATGGACAGGCATGACTACTGGCCCTCACAGAACAATTTATGAAAACAGAATGTACAGCCTTAATAGAATGCAGGCCTAAATATCCAGAAGCACCCCCATTTGTAAGACTTGTAACAAAATTTAATATGAATAGTTCTAATGGAGTGGTGGATCTGGGAACCGTATCAGTCCTAGCAAAATGACAGAATTTTAGTATCAAAGTTGCTGTCCAAGAGCTCCAGCATTTAACAATGTTTAAAGAAAACATGAAACTCCCTCAACTGCCTGAAGGAAAATGTTAATGTAATTAATGAAAAACAAAACAAAAAAATCATGCCCCTTCATTCAAATTAAGTTCTTTTTATTTTCCACAGTAGTAAATTTCCTAGATGCATCTTCTAGACCTCCAAGTACTGGAAAGGAAGTTCCCATGCAAAGGAAAATCTATCCTGAAATATTGTAAATTATACCATTTTTTTTCCATTTGAAAATAAGTTGTGCTATAACAAATAATGCTGTCATGTGTAACCACTGTCCACATAGTTGAATCTATTTAAATTTATTACTGTCAAGAGCAGTGTAGCACATTGAACTCAACTGTAAAAACGCATAAAAACATATACCACACAATCATAATGCTGTGTGTGTTTGGCCTGGATTTATATCTCCCTCTTTTCTCTCTCCTTCCTCCGTCCCACCCCTCAAAAGTTCCTATAATCAATTGAAACTGGGACTCTCATAGCTAGCAGTAAAGGCTTCTAAAATTATCAACTGAATTTATCAGTTGGTTGTCTTTTGTTGAAATTTGAGTGGTGTTGGAATAAACTGGCACAAAATATCTCCTATTTTTCCTCATCTGTGCCTCTAATTATGTATGTATCTCTACAGACAGAGAGCTGTAAAACAGAAGTGGTTTCAAACTTCAAAAACAGATACATGGTGGTTGTTTTTTTCTGAAAAAACAAACAAACAGGTATATAGAACTGTAGGTAGCCAACTGTATAAGAGAAGTGGTTTTGAACTTCAAAGTTGTTTTTTCCCCCTGAAACAGCAGTGAGACCAATCTTTCCTGAATTTTCCTGAAAAAATAGCATTACTAATCTTATTTCTGGAATACACAAAATTGCTGAACACTACAGATAGATTTAGAGAGTTAACCATCTTTAAAGATGCTTAGAAGAAATCGCTAGTGCCAACCTCTGAGTTATTCATTAATTCAATGCCACAAATGAGCTTCACAAATCTAAATAAAGAAAAGCCAGTTATCAAGATTCTACCACAGCAGTGCAACCCATATCCACAGAGGATGGCCTACAACAGCTTCTGAAATGATCTGTGAACCAAGATGTAACAGGCTGCTGCCTAGCTGACAGTTGATGGTAGCAAAACCTCTTTCTTGTTTTAGATAATGGGATTACCAGAAGAAGATTTAGCTCCCACCTTAAGAGTGCTCTCAAGAGCATACCTTTACTTCCTCACATGTAACTGACTGGAAATCATGTTTCTATGGAGAAAAATAAAATGGAGTCTTTGTGTAACAGAAATGCAAAACATGTAGGTATGGCAATGAGGTGGGAGATGGGTTTACCAACAAGCAAAAATGAGCAGGCAAACATGAATAGTGGGAAAAGTTCTTGGACTAGTGCATTGATATGTGTACACATACATCATTGTGCAATAATGCAGGCATGAGAACCCTAGTTAGTAGCTGGGATATTAACTAGTGTTTCAATATGGGTAGTATGCTAAGAAATCATTGCCTTTGCCAAACCACTGTCAATGTACTAGAGCTTATGTTTCTCTTTCCAATCTCCCTTTGAATTTTCCTCCTTCAAAGACTCCTGCTCAGGGGTCCAAATTAGAATGCCTAGGAATGCTGAAGTGTTGTGCAGTTTTGTGTATTCCCATTTCTAATGTATAAATCCTAATGTGTCCATATCATCTGTTATAAAGACCATCCCATTTGTCCAATGTAGAGTACTGAAGGATTGCATGTGTTAGAACAGGGGTAAAGTACAGCTTGTGGGCCCTGAGCAGCTTCCCAAGGGTCTTTTTTTTTTTTTGACTAAAAAAATAAGTTCAAAAAATGGATTTTTCTCTCTAAAATGCATTCTAAGGGATATGGAGGACATCTTCACCACAATGGAGCTACCCAGGTCAAAAACAATTTCTGCATTTTTTTTAAATGCCCCTAATGGCTTTAAAATTTCCAAAGAGGGTGAGGGCTGCATTTCTACCACATTCTACAAGCCCAGGTCCAGGAGAGGCCCCTTCTGAATCCTCAAATAAGGTGAAAATGCCCTCACGCCTTCTATAGGCATTTGGTGCAATTTACTTAAATTTACTTATTTATTTATTTAGCAGGAGCAGGTGTGGCACTCCAAGGTCTCCTTGGGGCTAGTGCTAGAAATTATTAGAAATTATGTTTTAAATATGTTTTAGTGTTTTTAACTGGTTTTAATCATGTTTTTAAAATAATATTGTTATTTAATTCTTTTTAGTGTTTAATGTTTTAGCTATTTTTTAAAAACTTATTGTAAGCTGCCTTGAATCCCATTTTGGGAGAAAGCAGAGACATAAATTTAATCAATCAAACACTCAATCAATCATATGGCCTCTTGTCTTTCCACACTTGCCCATGTGTGCATTAGAGGATGAGCAAGTGAAAACACCTCTAATATTGTAGGTGATATTACTGGGCTCTGCTGGCCTTCCCCATTTGTCCTTGCCCCTCACTCCATTAAACACACAGGTTGCCTGATTCTGCATATATGTGGAGGACTGAGGGCTGGAAAGAAACCCTTTTTGAGACAAAGACTATGCAATGATGTGTACATGTGCAGGCTATCAAGCTGGGGACACAAAAAGGATTCCCACAAATAAAATAAAATAAATCCTCAGGTGACAACCTGTGATCCAGGACTTGATTCCACTTGCCCTGGGGCAAGACCTATGTCAAGCCTAAACTGGGACACTCATCATACATAAAAAAGGGAAGAAAAAAAAATCACATTAATTTTTTTAAAAAAATCAAAATAAAACACTATACTTTCTACCCCAGGTTTAATCCCTGAGGTCACGAAGCAAGGGTTTGACTTAAGAGTCAGCCAACATCGTGCATCAGCATAAGACTAGATAGGGAACAGAAATGCATCTCCAGCCCTGTGTAGACTAACCTATTTGGGGAAGGGGGTCACTAAATGGTGAAAAAATATCACAAGGCTCAGCTGTTGGCTTCTGCTATAGATACTGAGGCAACTATTAACTAGAAGGGAAGAGAACAGCATTCAGATGTGGTTCAGGAGTTCGTAGCATTCAGACTTTTAAAATAATGACAAAGTAAAGCTATGGAACTAATGGAATTCCCTAATGGAATCAGGCCAATTTGAATTGATATAAACTAATATTCTCAACTGAAATAGGTGGACAGCAAGCAAATTCAGATCTCTGAATTGCAGTCCAGATCTGAATTGGGTTGGATCAGGTATGAATCAATCTCTACCATACTAGGGCTAAATCTGAATCACCAAACTGGTCTACCAATCAGTTCAGGGGCCTTTGCATAGGCCTACTAAAAAAGCAACTATTTTTAAAATTTTGGAAAAATAGGAAATAACTTCTTTAAAAAATGTTAACTATAATGGTATACCCTGGTCTCATTAAAACTACAATGAAAACTAATAAATTTTTAAAACAAATGTTCAAAATTTTGCTTGGAGGCTAGATGACATGTATATTTTTAATAATATGAGGATAGTATCAGATCTACAAAGATGCTACCTCTTCTTCTGTCTTCAATAATAAACAGAAAGATAACTGTAGGGGGTGGGGGAAGAAATAAGAAAATGGAATGGGCCAGAGAAAAGATTTTAACAATTCCTTCCTCCCTTCCCATCAGATATCAGGGCCTGCAGCTACTCTTTTCTTAAGCCTAAAACATACATATATTTCTTTGGCTCATACAGCATAATTTTTCCTTAAACAAGTTTTTAGGCACTGTGTTTTATCCATTTGATGTATCTTTTCACTTAAAAGAATATAGCAGACTTAATATACTTTATTTTCTAAAGAAAATGATTTCCAAATCATATAAGTACTAAGCATGTTCCACAAAACATGGAGTCCTGAACATGTTCTCCCTACCATACTCCCTCTTAATGTATCCAAAATGGTTTTCCCCTTCACATCTCTACTTTACAATAAAATAAAATATATTTAAAAAAAATCCCTTCACTTCTATCTCCAATTGCATAGGATAATGACAACACACACAAACTCCCTACAACTCTTCACCCATCTGCACAACTTCCTTTCCAAGGCTTGTGTCCTTCAGGTGTAGGTGCTTTGCTAGAGGGGGGCATATTAAATGGAAAGTTTTATCTAAATTTAGTGGACAAACAGAGGATCCAAACGCTCTCAATGTGTCCAAAACGTGATCTGTGAAG
>CAOLHI010004137.1:0-35000 GCA_948474755.1 Ctenosaura bakeri | reverse complement strand
ATCCCCCCACCTTAACAAATCTTGCCCAGAAACCCTGTGATAGGTTCACTTCAGGGTTTCCTTAAGTCAAAAGTGACTTGAAGGCACACAACACCAAACTGCTACCGGCAGGGGGAGATTCTTTCTAGCCATCATGTCTCTCCTCTTGGAAAACTGACTTATGGTGATCCTGCGAAAAACCTAGCATGGGGATTTTCTTGGCAAGATTTGTTACATTTGCCTTTCTTTGAAACTGCGAGAATGTGACTTCTCTGAGATCCCCCAGTGGGTTTCCATGGCCAAGTGGCTTGGTTTCCAGGGACATAGTTTGGGCACGTGCTCACACCTGCCACCATGTCCCTTGGTGCTCACACCCCCTACTGCCACATCCCTGATGAAAGGAACACAGCAGCAGGCTTGTGCATATGCAAATTGTTCCCGCATTTGCAAATGAGGGAGCAGTTTTGGCATCTGTACCTACCCCCTGCCACGTCTCTGTTGCTGCTGCTGCTGGTGCCCAGCAGCAGGGCTTCACGGACTCCCTGTGAGGGTTCTGTGGACCTCAGATTAAGAATCACTAATTTGCTGTATTTCTGATTCTTTGCTATTTAGCTAGTTTTTTCAACCCCCACTATAATCTTAATCTTTTTGCCTGAAGTACTTCAATACATGTGCCTCTCGTCATACCCCTAGGTATTAATAAACTTCTCAGGCACGTTAGAAACTATTGCAAGGAGAGTAAAGTGATATTAAATGTTAGTAAAAGTGTCTACACAGCCAAACATAATACAATGAGAAAGTGGAAGGTATTAAAATGTAAAGTGTTAAAGTGTTAGAGATACAGATAATAATCAATACTTTTACTAGCAGATAATATAAGTTGTAAAAGCCTTCAAAGCAGCATAACATAAATGCTTCAAAGGAAGTACCTCAGGTTAGAGTGATAACGTGCTGAAAATCAGGTTTTAAAAACTCCATTATTATTCAATCTATAGTGTTGAAAGAGAGCTATTTACCCTGCTCCACAGTTCTAATTTGTGGAACTTCTTTGCCTCCTCTCCCCATGGCAGAGGGGAAAAGAAGAACACAACCTCCATTTGTAGAGATATCAAGCATGAATGACTGCCATTCCTGACTATGTTCTGCCATCCAAGAACTGGGTCTCTGAACAGTATGACAAATTATCAGAAAAGGCAACCTCAGTTGCAGGTTTTGGCTATGTGTGACCCATGGAAACCATGTGATCCCCCAGCAACTCTTGACGCCTCTCAGTAACAGTGAAAACAGCAGCTGTGCAGAAAAAACATCAGCAGAAGAAGCAGATATGTTGGTGGCAGCAAGATGTTCTGCCCCACGGATCCTGTGGGCGTGTGTGTGGATTGTACCTCCTCTACTCCTAGGAAGTTGCTCATCTTTGATTAGATGCCTTGATATATAGACCATCTGGCTGTATTTCCTTGGTTTCATGCTCCACCTCATTAAGGAGCCAAATGAGTCACCCTGCTGCTTAGAAAAAGAATTGGTAACCTGCTCATGAAGAAAGGATGACTGAGTACCTTGATAGACAAGGCTTTCAGCCTAAACTCTGTTGCAAACATCCTTGTCTAATGTGTGGTGGTTTGTAAGGAAACACCAAAGGTGTCATCCATGACAGGGAAGATCAAGAGTGGGTAGTTGGACAGAAATAGGGCATCTTAATTTTAATCCAGAAGACATCCTCCAACTTTCCAGAGTTGCTAAGATCAAGAAACCTTAAATATTCAATGAAATGCCACACTGCTGAAGGGGCAGAAGGGAATCTATAATCTGGAAGATGGGCATAATTCTGTGAATAAATCATCTGTACCTTTTTTTATGCCTAATTGCCACTTTGTAGACCACTCAGTCAAACTGAGAAAATCTGTGAAAAGATGTGATCTTTATTCAGAAAATTTTTTATAAACTCCTAGCAGGAAGGTACACACAGTTCCAAAAACACTAGGACATCCTGCAACTAAGACTGTCTCTCAAAGTGGTTCACATGCTCCACAAGACTGTGGACTCCTACGGAGACATGTCTTTCTATATTTTTAAATTGTTGTTGCTGAATGTTTATGTAATGTTTAAAAGTCAGGTTATCATTTATTAAACAGTTACTAATAAAACCTATCATTCAGTGTTCTTGAAATGTTAAAAATACTTCCTGAACAACAATAAACAGTTGTGTAGGTGACATACTAAAGCATCGGTGGGAATGGTGTGGCCCTCTCAACCCTGTTGAACTGCAATACTCAGCACCTATGAGTACTGGTTATGCTGGCTTGGACTGATGAGAGTGGCAAGCCAACAATATCTGGAGGACATGGTTCTCACTAATGTACTGTAGTGGATCAATCAAACACTGAAGAGGAAGTTCCTGATCTGGTTCTCATGGCAATGCTGGAAGAGCAGAAACTGGGCAGTGGGAAAGAACTCAAGGTCCACAGGCAGTTCTGCTTTTGTTACCACAACACTAAACCAATAATTCAGCAAATATTATCAAAATACTGACACGGGTCAAGTGAGACATCTGAAAAGACTATATGGAAGACATATTAAACAGTACTTGCTTGGATAGTCTCTATTAGCATAGAATTGCTCACTGTTTGCATTGACAGTCAAAATAATTTTAGTTCTAGGGTGGTCAATAGTGGAAGGGTAGGGAGCCACATTAGCCTCCTACGAGACTTATAGGTTATCTACTTCCCCTCCCGCAATTTTTTAAAAAAAGTTTTGCTCCCAAATGTATTTTCACCATGTTTGGGGTTAAAAAAGTCATCCCCTGGGCCTAAACCTGCATGGGGGGCACAAAATGTGGTAGAAATGCACCACACACTGAAGTAAAAGAAAATCAACAGTTAAGTAGAATTTATTTTGAAAAAAAATTGACCTCTGAGGATCACAAAAAAGGTCATGGAGCCACATGCAACCCATGGGTTGTACTTTGCCCACTCCTACTTTAATTTGTGAAGGCTTCTTGGTAAACAGATTTCTATCAGGATGTCAAAAATATCTTGTTATTAATTAACTTGATTAAAAGCTGTCAAGGTACAAAGATTGATCCTCTGAGCAAAAAAATGTTTCTTCCACTGAAATGCCTGAGATGTGTTTTTAACAAAACAAACAAACAAACAAACAAACAAGTCCAGCTATAGCTAATCTATTTCTCTATTAGCACTCAAACTTAAGAATGAGAGGCCATATTGTAATGCACAAAAGCTGAAATGGGTGTTTGGTTACTTATTCCTCACCCCCTACCCTGATTTAACACATGTAATCTAGCTCTCACAATCACCTGAGGAACTGTAGCCAATCCATGGCTGTACATTCCCAGAACCATAAGACCAAACATCAGCATTAATTTGCTATTTATAGCAGATAACAGCAAGGCAACATGGTCTTCATAAAACGACAGTAAGGTTCAGTTTAATATACATGACAGAATGTGAGACAGTTGAAAAGGACGGCTAGGTGAGCGTTTTCTAATTATTTATGAGTTGTGCCCTCTATCAAGTTGGAAAACTCATTTCTAGTTCTAAGATACCCTTATTGTAGTATTGTTCATATAAGTTCATATAAGCAAGAATTGGACACTGACAATTTATTTCATATGGATAGCAATATTCCTAATTGGTAAGCAGAATACAAACACGATACCTTTCTTAAGCCCCACTTAACAAAGCTCTGGATCCACATGAGCCACAGCAAAATAAACAGAAACTGCATTTTGACTAAGGCAATATTTGGTTATTTCAGTTAATTCCCTTTAGGCTAATTAACAGCTCTGGGTGACCTTTAGCATTGGCAGATTCCAATCATCCAATGCACTGGGTTTTAACAAATATCCAAATAGGATTGATTACTGATTCATGCATTATAAAGAGCACAATTCTATGCCATTTTTAAGGCTGGAATTACATTCTATAATAGGCTGATTAGACTACAAATGAGATATTATGCACACAGCCATCACACTATAATAATGCTGATGCTGCCATATCTACATTAAACTCAAATAAAAATTCAAATATATCATTTTAGACTGATACTGAACCTTGCACAAACTATTTATGTTCATATCATTTGAATTAAAAGGATATTAAATGGATTCATTAGAAAATTCCCCCCCTTGCCTTGCTTTTTTCTGACAATGTCTACATCCTTAGGCTACAGAATAATTTTTACAACTGGTGTAATAAATCACAAAGTGTTGACTTAAAGTTAAGAAAAATTGTTGCTGAGTGATTAACATACTGAAACAAAATAAATCCTTCTCTAAATTATAACACACCAGTAAACCTATTGCTTATACAGGTAAACTGAGCAACTGAAATTGAGCAAGACCATACCTCTACATATGAAATAGGTAGTTTTGCACTCACCATGTGCTGCAGAAAACATTTCTTGCAGTTTTCCCTCATAATTAGGGGACTGAGTCCTAAATCCAATTTTTACTTCCAAACAGAACAGATCCACTGAATCAATAGGACCTTGATAGGTCAACACTTACAATAGGTCAACATTCCTGTGATTCATTGGATCTTCCCCAGTTGGGATTAATAGAGGATTTAACCCAGAGTGGGAAATGCACAGACCTCTAGATCCTGCTGGACTGCTTCTCTCAGTATTCCATGCTATGGGCCATGCTGGCCAAGGCTGCTGAAGGCTGTAAAGTAGTCTAATAACATCTGGAGAGACACATGAGTCCCACTCCTGATTTAGACTACAGAAAGCATAATAGCGATCTTTCTTCTTCCTTCAACTGGCTTCATGAGTTTCATAAAACATGCACAGAGAGTCCAGTTTCCTTCACTTAAACTGTTGCTCTTAGGACCTGAAAGTTCAAGGCTGAACATTTTGTTTACAGTACAGGAAGCAGAATCAGAAAGAAAGGAAGTCTGCTGCTTTCTGAAGAGTAGTTCTATGTGTATAAGCATGGAAGTAATAGAATAAATTCAAGGTACCTGATCCTAGACTTGACATTATTCCTAGTAGATCAAGAGTTCTTTTGCCCACTCATTTGCTATGCTACTTGTACCTCTTCTTGGAAAAAGCAAGTAAAGCCACATACTTATTTCTTTCCCATTTAGACTGCTATGATGCATTCTCTAAAGGCTTCCCTTGAAGGTTTTCTTTCAAACTACAGTTGGCTAAAAAGGCAGTTGCTAGAAAGGTCTACACTGTATGCACTTTGCTGAGCATATTACACTGCTTCTGTACCAATCACACTGACTTTCAATTACTTTCCAATTCAAGTTTGTGATGCTTTCCTCTAAAATTAATATATCCAGCCAATCCTTTTTTTTTTTTTAAAGTTTCCTTCCAGAAATAAAGCAGACCTGAGGAAATGGTCCAAAATGGCCAGGCACTGCCCCAGTGGGTGCAGCTGGCTCTCTGGCGTGAGGTGGGGCAATCTGGAAAATGGGTGGGAAGATGGAGGGTAAGGACTGGATACAGCCCATAGACGTTCTGGGATGGGACTGGCCTCTGGAATCTACCCACCAGTGCTACAAATCCATAAACCTTTGTGGTCCAGAATATCTGAAGGACCACTTCCTCCCAAATAAACATGCTTATACTTCAAGCGCTGATTTGGAGGGCATGTTACGTGTTCCACCACTGAAGAAGTCTGCTTGGTGGAAGTAGGGGACAGAACATTTTCTGTGCAGCATCTCAGCTGTATAGCTCTCTTGCTAAGCAAGTTTAGATTCACTACTATGGTGGAGGGCTGTAAGGCATATTATAAAGAAAATAAGTAAAGAGAAATGTTAAACAATAGGATGGAATTTTGGGTAGTGCCAGCTTGGCAGTGCATCCAAATTTTATACTTATATTTAACTAGCGTATTTACCTGGCGTTGCCTGGGTTTTTTTATTTTCCTCTTAAGAACTCATCAAACTGTTTTCTTCATTTCCTGTAACTTTGCGTCATATTTCCCAATGCAATCTGTATTCAGTTATTTACATACACCAGGACTTTCCAAACAGTGTGTCACAATATGTTAGTGTGTCGCCTGAAGTGAGTAGATGTGATGTCTCCCTGAGCTAAGACCCCCCCACCTAGGCCTCTCCTGCTGCCACTGCCGCAGCAGCAGGTCAGGATCAGGTAGAGGGGCTGCCTTTCCCACTGTTGCCTCCCTCACTGGGGTCCTTCTTCGGTGAGGGCAACGGTAGCGAGCCAGGATCAGGTGGAGGGAGTTGCCTTTCCTGCTACTGCTGTCCTCACTGAGGTCTTTCCTTGATGAGAGCATCTTTCCTTGGGGTCTTTCCTTGGTGAGGGTGACAGCAGCGAGTCAGGATTAGGTAAGGGGGCTGCCTTTCCCGTTGCCACCACCCTCACTGGGTTTTGTCCTTGGTGAGGGCAACAGCAGTGGGCTAGAATCAAGTAGGGGGCTGCCTTTCCTGCTGCTGCTGCTGCTCTCACCGGGGTCTTTCCTTGGCAAGGGCAATGGCAGCGAGACAGGATCGGGTTGTGTGTGTACTAACCTCTGGTTTGCTAGCAAAACTGAATTACTGTGTCGCAAAATGATGCATGTCCAAAAAGTGTGTCACCAATATGAAAAGTTTGGAAAGCTCTGACATACAAAGTCTGAGTTCCTGAGGGAGTACACTGTCTTTCTCCTTGCTGCTAGGCCTCATGTCCATAGTAACCAGCCTATTTCTGTACCTGTAAATTTCTGTAATATTCCCCAATCCAATCTTTATTCAGAGTTGTTAACATTGAGAGGTTGGGTTCCTGAGCGAATACACTGTCCTCCAACTTGCTGCTAGGCCTCATCTCCACAGCAACCGGTCTATTCCAGTACCTGTAACTTTTCCCCATAGTCCCAATCCAATTTGTGTTGTCTGGTGATGCTGATGTATTGGCTTTCCTTTTTCTTTCTGTTGAATTTGTGCAATGGCTTTATGTTTTTATGGAAGCATTTTTTGTTCTGAATTTCATCTTTTAAGATTCCTCACATATGGAACCCACACAATCTACTGTGTGAGGTGAGAAGACCTTGTAACTATGGCCATTTCTGCACTATACTATAGTCCTATTATTCCACTTTCAACATCCTGCGGAATGCTGGGGTTTGTAGTTTACTGAGGCCAAAGACCTCTCTGGCTGAGAATTCTTAAATGCCTCTCCTTAAACTACAAATCCCAGGATTCCACTGGATGTTGAAAGTGGAATAACAGCATTATGACAATGTAGTGTAGAAATGGGCTATGCTGTGTATGTCACTTTAACTTTTTTCACATATGCCTCTCAAATGTTTTCTGGCATCCTTATTGACGGTAGGCCTCATCTCCATAGCAAGTGGCCTGAGGCTCAAGAGCTCTTGGCTGAGAATTCTAAAGGCCTCTCCCTGAACTGCCAACCCCAGGATTCCATAGAATCTTCACAGCCAGCCAATCATATGAGGTCTTCTCACCTCAGTCAGCCAATCATATGAGGTCTTCGCCTGCCTGACGCAGACAGACAAACTCACACTGACTTTTCTATAGTAGATTTATAAGGCAAAATTCTAGTTGATAATTCTCAAATGATTAATTTTAAACTATTAATGGATTATAAAAACCTTAGCTGATCATTTTTTACAGGATTCTACTAATCCCTCTGTCATATTTACTTTCTGGTTTAGTGCTTCTTAAGTTTACTCATCCAGGATATATACAGCTGGTTTCCAGGCATGACTCTATCACTGCATATAAGGTTGCGTTTCTAGTCATCTAGTTCTGGACTGGTTGGAATTGAAGATTCAAACACAGTTTCAAATTGAAAAACAGCCTGCACAACTGGCAGTGCAATCAGCAGCATGGCTAGGGGCAAGTGCACTACCACTTATACAACCGAAAAAACTGACAGAAACCTATTAGCATACTATTTTCTTCCAGTAACAACTGATTTTGTTTAGTACACACACAGCAATAAAATTATCAAAATGAAAATATGAAGGGGAGTAAATATTTAAAAAGTTTCTTTGTCATCCCCACCACACTCCAGTTACTCTCCAGTACTATCTTAAAATCTGTGGCCATTTCTGCACTACACTATTATAGTGCCATTGTACCATTTTAAACATACTGTAGAATCCTGGGGTTTGTAGTTTAGGGAGAGGCATTTAGAAGCCAGAGAGCTCGCTGACTTCAGTAAACTAGAAACCTCAGCATTCCACAAGATGCTGAAGGTAGAATAATAGCATTATAATAGTGTAATGTGGAAATGGCCTGCACCTCACCATATGAGCCTGTCTGAATTGTAAGACTTGTGGAGGAGAACTTTCTCTTCATTCCACCATCACAGGCATGTTTGATAAGGACATGGGAAGGCCTTCTCGGGGGCTGCCCCCAAGTTGTGGAACTCGCTTCCACAAAAAGGTCCTGTCACGTCCTCCCTGCTGTCTGCCTGCCAGCAAGTGAACACCGTTTTATTTAGGCAGGTCTTTGATTTTTAACTTGTTGCAGCTTATGGAACTTTTAATGGAAGATGCTGTGTTTGTCTTTTTAGTACGTTTAAAATGTGTTTATTAAACTGTTTTTAGTGTATGTTTTTAAACTGACTTAAAACTTCTATATTAATAGCTTTTCAGCTGTACTTTGTCTTAACTTGCTGCGAGCCACCTTGAATCCTGTGCTAGGAGAGAGATGGGATATAAATTAACTGAAAAAATAAAACAAATACTCAAAAAAGAGATGGTGCCCTACCCCTCTGTCCTCCTTAACTGACAATCCTCTGAGGTGTCACCTCACAAGACTTGACCTGCCATCAGTGATTGGTTTTACCTTATACCTTCTCATTACTCAGAAATGTGAAGGTCTAGGTTCTGATCAGTCCTGGTGTTTCCTCAGCAACTAGCATATACCTCAATTTGTGGGGGAAAGTACTTCCATGGGAACTGAAGACACCCTCTCCCTCCAGTCCTGTTGATCCAGCTGCAAACACATACTGTTGTTAAATATATCACATGAAAGGGAACTATATTATTTTCAGTCCTACTCCTTAACATCATTGTTAAATCTTCAGCTTCCTCACTGTGAATGCACTGCTGTCCACCTTTTTTACTATTATCTCCCTTTCAGCTTCCTCACTTTACTCGTACTGCTATGTCAATGAATTATTTCCTAAGATTTTTTCATCTCTATCCTCTAGAATCCCAGAAACAGGAAGTCTGCAGAACTGCTTACCTGGTTGGAACAACTTGCAATATTCAATGTCGTATATAATGATTAATGGTTGACACTTCAGACATTGGTCTACAACTCACGAGTAACCATGGTTTCCCATTTACTGTTCTATAGAAGTGATGAGCTCTCATGCCTTTTACTTTAGTAATCTCAAATTACTCCTTTCTCCAAAATGAAAAGTAGAAGACCTCCCCCTGAGTAGTAATTGCATCACCAATAGGCAATAGCAGCAATAAAGTAAGAATGAATTTCTTTCCATATTTTGCATTCAATATTTATACTAATTTATACCTTGTACATACTTATATATCTAATGAATACTTGATGCCTCCCTTTCTGGATTCAGTTACGCTAAATGAGAAAACTACACATTTTAAAGAACTAGTTTAAACTTTATCCCCTGAACTATGATGCATCCCAGATGTTCTAATTATGATTGTTTTTTCAGCATTTAACATTTTGCCTCTTTACTGCTGCCTGAAATTATAAGTTTATTTATGTTCACATTTCAGCTGAAGAAACACAACTTTTAATTGTTAACAGATGTAATATCAAAGTATACTGATTATGTAAATGAAGGTGGGTTGTGCACTGCCATAATCCTAAAGCTGGATCACAACTTGTCTATGTGCTACTAATTTGTTTGTTTGTTTCATTTAATCTTTTCTGCATGGTGCTCTGCAGAACAATGTATTTTTAACCCATATGACTCTACTTTACTTAGGCCACAATCCGAGGTTTCACTAGCGTGCTTCTGCTAGTGCAACAAGCCTTTCTCCTCTTCTCTCCCAGAAGGTCACTGCATCACCTGAAAATCTGTTTCAGAAAGTTTTCCAGACCTCTTAAAGCAGACTGTGATGAAAGAAAACTCCCTCTAACTCTGCTAATAGAATTGGTTCTAACAGCAAAATAACACTGCTGATCCAGGCCTTACTTTCTTCATTGCATGTATCTATTTGATGAAAGCACAATTCTGAACAAGGATTTAGTACAGAAATTATTATAGTTTTCAAGGAGTCAGCTATTGATGATAGAACAGATAGTACCTTGTGGTTCAATATTGTGTTATTTATTTAATTCTTGTGTTAGAGCACTTCACTCTTGAGACAGAATATTTTTCTTTCCTGAAAAGTTTTAATTTTACAAAAGTGAATCAGAACTAAAATAAGTATACATACCATAGATTGTGTTTTGCTCTATTTTAAAATGCCGTTATCAAGATTCAAATAATAACAGAGCATTCTAATTCACATAATAGCACATATCACCTGTCTCTTTGTCAATGACACATTTAAAAGCATCTTTTTATTAGAAACACAAATCAATACACTCAAAGGGCTGCAATAACTACTTTAGGCAATTTGTATTATCATTTTCCTCCTTATGTTCTGACTCTAAGTAACTTATTATTATAAATGGCATGAAAATGGCAACCTGTCACAATTGATTTTTAAGCCAAAGGTTTTTTTTTTCCTTTTTTGATATAATTATCTTCCTGTTAAATAAAGGTATAGTTTATAAAAGGCAATCTCAAGTTTCAGCTCATGATAACAGAGATGTCTTTTTAATAGTCTTTAGAAAGATTATTCCCCCAAATTAGCAGCTATTTGCATAGATTTGAATGGAAAACCCCCACAGATGCAAAGATACTCTCCATCAATAACTGCATAGTAAAAGCATTCAGAATACCAAGTGGATCGTTCTACCCCATCTCCCAGACAGATATTCAGGGATCTGATATTCCAAAAACTTCATGAAATACTAAGGATGGAAAACGCACAAATCAGGTTAAACAATATGTTTCACTGGAGTGTTCTCTGATAGAGAGTATAAGTTTTCAAAGTGTCATACAGGGACAGGATGATAATTAATATTCCAATTCGCAGAAATAAATATAATCTTACTGCACATAAATAATTACATTGCAAGTGCACAAATTCTACTATAAGCTCCTCAAAGGATATCCTGTAGCTATTTCTATTTGTATAAAAATTATACAAATAGAAATGATAAAGACTCATATGGTGTTTATTAAAAACTTACTGTTTTGCTAACAGCAATTAAAAATAATCATAAAATACAACACCAACTCTATTATAATAAAAACAGATGGATATAGCAGGCAAAAAAATTAAGACACTGGACTTACTCATCTGACAGAACAAATGTCCAATTACACAAGAAGGTCTTTCCCATAAGGCAAAATGCTGTTAAAGAGGGTGCCTATTTATTATGTATGTGACAATATATGATGCTAATCATTTCTTTACTTTGTAAATCTAATGTTTTTGAAAAGAAAATGTTTAAAATATTACACTATTTGCTCCAGCATTCCTTCTATCAAACAAGCCTACCTTATTCTTTGGATTGGATGTGTTCATTACACTTCGGGTTTCTTTTCCAGTGTAAATAACAACACCAATTACTGTTCCTGCAAAGAATAAAACAAAATGTTTATGTAACATGCTGAAGTGGGAGAAAAATAAACAGAAGGCTAACCTAATATACCTAATACAACATAAAAATACCACCTTTCCTTTTTATATATTTGACATTAAGAATCTACTAACTCCAAATATCATGACTTTCTTCACATATTATGCAGTGTTTCTTAACCTTTTCTTTACCATGGACTTCTTTTAAATATCTTCTATTGCCACAGACCACCAAGACTTAACTGAAGATTTAAAATCCTAAACTGCATCAAATATTTATTTAAAATTTCCCATCAACAGTCTTCAAACCTGGAGAGAATGGAAAAATAAGTAAATGTACATATTCTTATTATTATTTTTATTGGAATGATTCCATATCAATTTAAGATAATAATATCTTCAAGCCTTTGTGGATTCCCTGTGATGACATCATGGCCCTCTCAGGGTCCACAGACCACAGGTTAAGAACTGCTGCTTTAATGTGTGCTTTTTGCTTCTCTCCCATTTAATTATTTATTTGAGAAATTTGATATATCTATCTATAACTATCTATTGCACTGAGGAGAATAAAAAAGCATTTGGAACCACTTCAGATAAAAGTGATTGAGGATTCAGTTGCATTAAAACGTGAAAGTACTAAAGAAGATACAAAATCAAAAAAGGACTGCCAGACCTGATACCAGATCTTTATCTACCCTCATAGCATAAGAGTGAAACCTGCAAATATGGAGGGCTGACTGAGGGTTGGTGGGTGGGGAGGATGGAGTACATTTTAATATTTAATGTATTTGTATATTTTTGTAATGCCGCCTCGATCCACTGGGAGAGGCGGGATAGAATAAATTTTATATTATTATTATTATTATTATTATTATTATTATTATTATTATTATTATTATTATTATTCAAGTGTTGACCTGTTTGTGACCAACTGCCTTCTACCCTGACAGTATATTAAATAAAGAATTGTTTATATTTTTGTAAGATCTGTCTCAATAGAGTGTCTTTGCTCTGAACTCGGTTACACACACTACCACTAGTGACACAGTCATTGGATAAATAAATCCATGCTTTGCCCTATCTAGAGCCCTGGTGGCACAGTGATTAAATGCTGATACTGCAGCCACAACATTGTGAGTTTGATCCTGCAGGGCTCCAGGTTGACTCAGCCTTCCATCCTCCTGTAGGTCGGTAAATGAGTACCCAGCTTGTTGGTGGCAATTAACACATTGTAAACTGTTTAGGGAGTGCTTAGCACTGATAAAGTGGTATAAAAACGTAACTGCTATCATTCCGAAAGGGTATGGATTTAGGGAAAGCAGTAGAGGGAAATAAACTGGGAGAGAAAGCCAACCGGGGACAGAAGTGTAGAAGGGTGCTGCATTCTCTAAGAAGGTAGAGATATAGCAGACCTTGAGTGTCATAGTCTTGGCTTGGTCCAGAGATCTCCCTGGCTGCTCAGACCTGGGCATATAGAGATGTCAGACTGGGCAGACCCTGGTTTTGGGTTTTCACAATGTGCACTTGAAATTGGCCCAGAAATACACCAGCAATCAAAGCAACTAATACAATACAGATGTTCCCAAACAAGCTCCCATCACTACTCAGAAGACTGTGTTTTTCGCTAGCTGAAGTTCCTGAACTACCTCAGAGACATTCACAGAATATGTTGCAGCAGTAATGGTTCTGTATACAGCCAATGCATAACCAGGCACACTCCTGAAACTTAGCAGCATGGGGATATGCAATAACATTTTTTGAAATATTACAGCCAGAATGTTCACAAACAGCTAACGCTTCACTGCAAAAGTTGTAGCTGAATCAATTGTTTCAGGTCTTTCTGATAAAAGTTCCCACTTTTCTCTGTTTATCAATATGAACAATGAACTTCAGCTGAGCAGATGAGTGGCGAAGGTTCCAAATGAGACTAGCAGGTCAACCCTCCATTAAAGGCATTTCCTACTACCATTGCTCTACTCTAATGCTGAACTGAGAATATGAGGAAGTTTAAATTCAAATAGTAGTTTCAAAGATGCTAAAAGCAACATTCAGGATCCTGGATAAAACTGAACAGAAAGTTGATTAAAAGAGGAACAAGAACTAAAAGGGGAACAAGGATATAGAAGGGAAAGGAGGAAGAGTAAATTTTTTCAAATTTCTGTTATTTAACATTTTCACTCACTGTTGAAGCATGCATTGTTTCTTACCTGAAGCAACAACAGTGCCTGCCCATAAAGTATTTTCAATGCTTAGACTTTCATGAACAGTCGGATCACTGTCTTCCTGTAAAAAAGCAAGATCAATGTGAAAATATGATTGCATGTAAACAAAACGACAAAACAAAAAGAGATATAATTGTATATTGTATCCAGAATCCAGTTAACTGTGTGCCTGTATTTAAGACAACTTAATACTAATAGGCTAAACCCAACTATACATCCCAAACTATAACAGACTATTGAATTAATAGGATGTGTTATATTATTTAAGTGTTAACTAAATAGGTCCTATTAACTCAATGGGTCTACCCAGTTTGGACCAACAGCTAGATTTTTATTTGAAAGCAGTTATAAGAGACCACCCTAATCAGAAAAGATCTGTTAGTTTCAAAACCCAGAAGATGGTTTTGATTAGCCATAGTCTCTGCAGGGATAAGACTAATCTAGTTAATACAACTATGGGTATAATCCCCAAATGATGGTAACAACAACAATGACAATAAGTGGCACTGGATTGTGGATCATCCACAATCTGACAGAGAAGGAAGAAAGCCTGACCAGTTTGCTTGGCAGGGTAAGAAAAACTGATGGAGAAGCAGTGGGTTCCCAACTGATTTGGATTGCGGAGTCCTGCTGATTCTGGTTGGCATGCAAGGATTAACCCAATCATTGTGGATTACTCCTCCATGCCATCCTGAGAAGGCAAACATTTCATTCCAATCTGAAGAAAGAAGGAGCAGTCTAGTAGCTAAACACAAAGAACTTGCATCTCTATATACTCAAGTGTCTTCGAGCCTTTCCACACTACGAAGTTATAGTGCTATTATTTCACTTTCAATATTCTATGGAATCCTGGGGAGTGGCATTTAGTTTATGGAGGGGCATTTAGAATTCTCAGCCAGAGTTCTTTGGCATCAAACCCCAGAATTCCACAGGATGTTGAAAGTGGAATAATAGCACTATAACAGTGTAGTACGGAAATGCCTTTCCTGTCCTTGTTAATGATATATTCAGGCTCAAATTATGTGCAAATACACTATATGTAAACATGAGGCTACTCTTTTCATGTGGATACAATTTAAAAGATCAAGAGAATATGTGGTGCTGAAGCCTGGTCAGTCATTGCTTTACCCTTTTTTCCAGCAAAATGTACTCCTGGTATTTAGACCCAGGTAAGGAACAATCACACATTCTCAGTTCCTAGAAAACATTGCCTTTGTGTTATCATAAGTCAGAAACAACTTGAAGGCACGCTACAACAAGAGACAAAATGCCCACAGATACAGACTGCAGACACTGATTGACAGTTCAACATAAGGGGGCTATGAAAGGATGCATTCCCCAAAACTGCTGATCAACACTAAGAGTGCATTTTAAAAACTGCATATGGAGCCCCAGCAGCTGAATTAGAAACTGAACCTGCAGATACCTATCTACATGAGCAGGTCCCCATCCAACTAGGAAAAGACATGTAGAAGACAGATTCCAGGATCAACAGCCTCTAGATGGAGCAACTGCTTTTTGCTGCATGCTTAAAAGACAGGATGAATAATGGCTTTCAGATACCTCAAAACTGGCAATGCATATTCTAACTGTTACATGAAATCAGAATTAACACACATACACTGGTTAAAACCGGGTTCTATTCTCTGTGCTGCACAGAATTTGGTGAAAAGGGTTTGTTTCACTTGGAACACGCTGGGAATGCATCTGAAAAACACTTTCTTTGAGACATATATATGTCTTCTTTTCTTGTGTTTCCAAGTGCCATATATAGCAGGGTGTTGTTGTTGTTGTTGTTGTGTGCCTTCACAGTCATCTACAACTTATAGGGAAACTAAAGTGACCCTATCACAAGATTTCCTCTACAACATTTGGTTCAAGGCAGTTTGCTGTAGCCTTCCTTTGAGGCTGAAAAATGTGACTTGTCCAAGGTCACACAGTGGACTTTGATGGCTGAGTAGGGATTCAAACTCTGGTCTCCTTGTGCCAACACTCAGATGACTACATTGTGCTGGTGATCGTCAAACAGAGAAGTGATTTTATATACATTTAAAAAGCAACACTATTTCATATGTATTTTTTTACGTTGTATACAATGTAATTGCCAACAAAACTGTTGCAAAAGTCTGTTTGAAAAATATCGTATCATGCACAATGAATTGAAGAATAAAATATTAATGCATGCTGTATTTCACAAATGTACACAATATGAATGTTCTCAGAGCTCTCACATTAAAGTCAAGTTTTTGTAATAAATTTATTATACAGAATATAGAATAGGTTAGTAGTGGTATAACTTTTTAATTTAACTAATTAGATTATAGTTAAGTGGACAAGTAATCAAATAAAATAATTAGGTAAATAATCATAATGATAGATGAGTAATAAGTGTTTAATGATATGTGATCCCTAGCAACTATCAGTTATTTTTTTAAGGTTGGTGTAAGTGTTTAAGTACAATGGACTATATGCAATGGTGTGGGAACCAACTTTTTTTTAGTTATTTGGAGTATTGTATAGTTGTAATTATGTGATTTTTTTAATGTGGATTCTTAATATTATTAGTATTGTTAGTATTGCTTGTAATGATAGTTTGTGTTTTGTATTTTGATTTTGTTTGAAGTTTGTGTAGACTGTATGGTTTTTCTGGGCTTTTTTCTTATTATATTTAGTGTTTTGTTTGTGTTTAAAAACGTTTCTCTTAATATATTATATGACTAGAAGAAAAATAAGTTTGTAAAATTATTTCTTACCCGTGTAAAAGTGCCTTCAAAACTGTGAATATCCATTTGTGGCTTCTGAGCATAAACATATGCATTGATGGAGAAAAGATCCTAGAAGAGAGAATTTTGAAATACCTAAATATTTTCAGGATACTAACCCATTAAAATGAAATAACAACATTATCTCCCACTGCTGGATTCAGTAGAACCCTGTTTTTATCTCTTTTTCTTCTCCATTTCAGTGTGCATAGGCAGAGGGAGCACACCCAGACTCTGCAGAGAATGAATGGTTCACTACGTTTTCACTAGCTCCAAACAAACCTTCTAGTATACAGAGAATAAAGTTTGCTGAGCATTCATCTTTACTTGCTCAAAACCCAGTAATTTCACTACCATAAACTGTCCTCATGCACAGATTTAGAGAACAGTAAACAGTACATATGGTTGGGCTTAAACACAAGCTGGCATCTTTCATCCCATACTCTCCACTTGTAGGCCTTGCTATCACCCAAAGAACTAGCTCTGGAAAAGCAGATTTTGGGGATGCATGGAGATCACTCTGTTTTGATTCTTTGGGCAGAAGCACTACTGTCACTAGATATTTCTTACTAGGTTTAAATCTTATCAAATCATGTTTACTTTCACAGAAATACGAATTTTAAATCTTAAATTAAATAAATGATATAAAAGGTGAAGTGGTCTAAAGACATCAGAACATAGATGACAACTTGCAAATACTCAATCCCAGCCCAGTTCTACTTTCTGAGTAGATATATAAGCCTTCCTACATCAGATTTGTTTTTTTTCCTCCAAATTTTCAAAATACTTGATAGTGAAGGCTAGAATTACTGCTAGCCCCTGTTTTGAAGAGGACAGCAGCAGTTTATTTGGGCATATGGCCAATAGCTGTCTTAATGCAATATTGCAGTAAAAGAAATAAACAATAATACATATGCACCAAAGTACAAAATATTTATGCAATTCAACTTGGGTTCTAATCATCTGTAGTTGTTTCTCACTTCATGGTTTCTATAAAGTTTTCTATGGAATTCTTCATAGCTAACTCATCTGTAGTGACTGCTTTCATCAGCTATTCAGTTAAAGTAACAGACTTGGTTATGGCCCCAAGCTCTTTAAGACATTCTGTACTTGGGAAGTACAGAAGAGCCTTCTTTTGATTTACTGACATTTAGGTAGTGATTCTTATACTGTGAACATAACCGTAGAGTTACTTGTAGACGAGGCTCTTGAGTATTTTGTACAATAGTATATCTTATAACTGTTTATTACTGCCAAATATTTAACTTCTAGAATTTCATTAATTGTATTTAATGTTCTCTGCACCACATGGACCAGTAATATAGAAGACTGTTGTATGTCCACCACAGTAAATAACTATCTGCATTTACCCACTGGAATTGCTTCAATCTAACAAGCAGTAATGTGCAGTTTGGAACATATTTTAACACATGGAGATCCCTTCTACAAGTTAATGGTCTTCAGGGATTAGAAATTTCATATATAGTACATAATATAACATATAATGATCTACTATAGCAGCAGAAGACAGAAATCTTCCTGCTGCGTTTGTCAAGCCCTTCTTCCCCCACGTAGGTAAGATAGCAAGTACTAGATGTTTCTTCCAATCTTGTGGGTTATCTATTCAACCACGTAGCCTCATAAGCATGACTCTTCTCACAAGATGTTTAGATGAGAGCATATGTGTAGGCACCTGAAAATATCAGTTATTGAAACTAAGCACTATTGAAACTAAGCACTGGCTGACACAGATAAATTAATAGACTAAAGATGAGATGAAAGCTAAATACTCAAGTATATTAAAGTTATGAAATATTTTAAGGAAAAAAGTGAAAAGTATCTAACACAGTCAAGCAGTTTTATTCACCAAGACATTTCCATTTAGCTATAAAAGAATGCAACTCTAACCATACCTTCTGCTCCACAATGTCCTGAATGATTTATGCTTGCTTATCCAACTATTTTATTCATATTTTAAGAGCACAAATCAGATTTCAACATCTTCCATTACAAATAATCTGTTTTTATACTAAATCATCAACCGTTTATTGTAAGCTTTCACACAAACTCCCATTCAGTGCATTCTTGTTCTTCTAAGTTAGTTTTCATCAACCTCTTGAGAAATAATTCATATGAAACTAATACACATGTGGTGTCCTATATCTTCATCATTCTCTTCTTCTCAATCTGTTATCACCTACAATTTAGATAATCCAGGCTATTATGTGCTTTATTGTGCACAGAAAAATAAGAGTCTCAGTACAGCAGAAAACTAATACCACACACATACTCGTAATACAATAAAAACTATTAATGAAGTGAGCCAAGCACGAAAGTCTTCTTCCTTAACAGACTCCCATGCTTTGCAGAAATTAACCTGTGAGCAAACTAAATCACTTTAAAACTTGCTCTTTCCTACCACTACATTATAATTTCCTCAAGTGCAAGGAGGTTCAATATAAAGATCAAATGATCACATAGCAAAAACCTTCATGAGACATTTCTAAACTATTTCAAGTTATATTTGAAATAATTTATTTAACAATCCCCTCATACTGATGTACACTTTGCCACAATGTCATTTATCTTTAAACTATGATCAGAATTAATCTAGCACACTATCCTTATAGGGACCTTATGATATATCATATCAGGAAAATAAGCTTTAAAAATTACATATCGATATGATTAGCTGAACATCTCTTAATTTCAAGCAAACATTTTGGAAGGATGTGCTTAACTGTCTGCCTAAGTCATGAAACAACTAAATGATGGTACAGTAATGATAATGTTTTTCTCTGCAATTTGCCATAATAATTTAGAAATCACTCTGAAGTTATCAATAACATAGAAAAACCTCCTTTATTAGGTCAAGGGCGACATTTGTTCACCTTACTTAAAGATCATTAAAATACATCCTTAATCATAACATGCAGTTCATTACAAATAAAATCACCTCTGGTTCAATAAAACTAATTAAATGTAAATGGTATTGTTTACTGCTCTATGGATCTTTTGATATAAATCAGCAAGTCACCATTTATTGAAAATTACAGTGACCTCATTGCTGCTAATAAATTTACTTGATCACTTGAACCAGAGAAGACTATCCCAGAATATGCCCAGTGCAGAAAGACACTATTCCACATATGACTATGAAACCAAGAAACCTAACCTGGGTGTTACAGTTCTTACAGCTCAGCCATCATTAAATGACTTGTTGAAATTTTAATTCTCTGATCACATTAAGTGGTTTGGGAAGACAACAAAATCTGTACAGATCATCTTTGGTGGTGTCATCTGTTCTTTAAGAAAGCTCTAAAGGTTTGCCGGTTTATTTATTCTGGGTGTCACTGTGGATAAGGTTACAGTCCTACATTGATGATGGAACTGACAGCCCATGACAACACAAGATACAATCCTTTACATCAGATAACTACAGAAATCAAAATGAGTGACAGTTGTGGACAGTATATGTTAACTATATGATGAAACTGCTTAATCTGCACCAATGTAAACTCTACTTATTTGCTCTTTAACACAGTTTTTTTTTATTTTTTACAGACTAGAATTTATTTTTTACAGACTTTAGAATCCAAGACTGGTATATGCCTTTAGCTCTATTTTTTTTCCTGCTTGTGTCACAACTATACAAGCTAAATGAAACCAAGACTTCCAGTCTATTTATCTCTACTTAATTTATTATTAAGTTCATGCGTTGTTTCCAGAGGACAGTACTAGATCCTGGCCGGTGATATTAAAATATAACAGTTCTACTTCAGATTAAACCATCCTGACAACACTAATAGTTAAAAGGCTGCCTGGAAGACATGCTTTCTAACCTGGAAATCTTATTAATCCGAGTTATATGAGGACTCTACTCATGCTCAAAATGACAAGTCAAGATTTGGAATTAGTTCAATAACACCATGCCCAATGGCTAAGGCACTAGAACAGCTGGCACAGAAGCAACAAAGACTGGGCACAGAAGCAAAAGAGAACATGTCCTGTGAGCAGAACGTGTTCTCAGAAAGCATTTCTGGACATAACCACACCTGCTTGGCCTTTCAGAAGGTAAAGAAATTGTATACTTAAGCAGTACTTCCTCCTTTTCTCTTCCCTGTTTCCCTCCCACATGCTACTCTTCTCTTCCACAGAGACAGTATAAAGTAAAAGACACCTTGGAAATGAACCCAACACAACTTTATTCCCCAAAATGAGATAATTATTAATCACTGAATGATGGCATTTAAACTGTACATTCTAATCTCTTTTAGCAGTATGGAGTTATCTTTAATTAACAAGCATACTTTAAAACTTTCATTAAAAAGTGCTTCAACATTCAAACCAGAAATGATTAATTCAGTCTTACATTTCTTATTTCACTAAAACCTGCATTTTTTAATTTTCTGCAGACTGCAAGAGAAACTGGTGGCAGAGCCTGAATGTGGTAGGATCAGCTCTTACGTGGACAAAGCTGTACTGACTATAACAGGAACAGGTAAAAACTGCAGAACAGGGATAAGCATGAGACATTTATATCCTCAGCCATTTTAGTAGCAGCCCAGCAGGTGGCATTCAAGAATTACTATAAAACGGAAACCAGCCCATCTTACATGCAGTTCATTTGGTTATGTTACAGGGAAACCTACAAAGGATCAAATTTATAATGGGGCATATATATAATATAATTCTGTTCGAATTACTAACTGAAATTATTTTCCCATCCCCTATTTCACTTAGCCAGACATGAGAATTTTATATTCCATGTACTCTATTTAAGATCAATGCATACAATGACTAGAATCCAAAGAGCTATCTTAAGTACACCCACGGGTCTGAACATGTCTAGTGAATTTTTATGTTTTTTTCCTTTCCAAACAGCAATCTTCTCAACTGCACCTCAGAGTTTATTTTTTTTCTGAAACTTCCCTTCGTTTTCAAAATTATTGTGCAACATTTCATGGATGCTGCCTGAGAAACAAACCAAAGATCCCTAGATAAATATAGCATCTTTGGGGTCTTTGCTTATTTAAAACATTTATATCCCACCCATCCTTTGCCTGAAGTAGTTTAGAACCATAAACAATAGCAATTTATCATATATATTATAGATAGATAGATAGATAGATAGATAGATAGATAGATAGATAGATAGACAGACAGACAGATAGATGATAGATAGATAGCTAGATAGATAGATAGACAGACATGCATGAGTATTTTTGTGCAGAAAGAAAGCACCTTTTGGTAAACAGTGTAAGGAGGCTGAACAGACTGATAATACCAAAATAACTGTTGCTGTTTTTTCTCAAACACCACTTCTTAAATTTATTAATTCATTTATATATTTTATGGCATTAAAGTTCCCATGCACCTTACCATAAGATAGAATATGTATTATGAAGTTAAATACAGCTTGAAAAGCATCAGCAGAGGACAAATATAAGAAAGCTCAGGGCAGTATCAATGGTTTTCATTCTAAAACTGTTACAACAACACACACTAAAAGAATGTAAGATAACATTAAATGGCCTGACGAAATAAAATGACTCAAGTGTAGGCCTCAGATTAACTTCTCTAAAAGGGCATCCCACATTCAGAGTAGCATCACTAGAAGGCCCTAGTAACCACCCTTTTCATCACATTTTGCAAGAGTATCCAGAAAGAGGATCTAAAGAAAACTTTAGAGTCTATGTAATATATATGGGAGGAAGCTCTTTTGGGTGTGAGTTGTTTTAGAAGTTAAAACAAGCACTTTTAATTGGCCACAGAAACTTAGGCATATAATTATAGAAAGTATAATCAGCAGGATATGGCTGTCTATAGGAAATGCTGTCCTTCCAATTAATAAGCAATTGATTTCAGGGGTCTTAAACCAATGCAATGTTTTATTAATGCACCTATACTTACTTAATGCTTACAAAATGTCAGTATTATACTTGAGAAAATTCTGTGATCTGGAATTTTCAAGCAGAACTGCTCCAAAAAACACAACTGCATGAGATACAATGAAAAAAGTGAAAGGTATAGCTACAATGCTTACCCCTAAAGCTGGTAATCTCTGTGTGCAACTAACAGCAACTTTTAGTTTCCAGTCTGTTTCACCATCTAGCTGATCAGTTCGGATAAAACATGAACCTTAAAATTGCAAGAGAAACAAAAACATGACATATGTTTTAGATTCCATTCAATGGAAATGGACAAAGAATTATGGAAGTTTCATTACCAAAATGTTTTATGCCAACATTTTTAATTTTAGTAAGAACACAGGCAAAGAAACAAGAAGATAGCTGCAGACCTGATCCATGTAAGTGTATATGTAAATTTTTCTGGCCTTGGTAAGAGCAAGACATTGTGGTTGCAACTGACTCTTTTCCTCCTTCAACTCAGCTAAGCCTTGACTTCAAAGAGATGTTCCTGTAAGATAGCCTTACTGAACCCCTACCTTTCTCCCAGGTTTTGAAGAAGAATAGGGAATGTGGACTTACAATAGTACTACTTCAGAGCAGAGCTTCACAAATTATTTCCAGGAATAATCAATTTGATATGACAAAGCCATCTATAATGGAGCACTGGAAGGATAATGCTCTGAAACCAAGATCATCATCCTACCACTGTACAGTTATGGAGGGCTTCAGCTCAGAATTGTATTACACTATTTCCTCTTAGAACTAACTTTCCAAGCTCTGCTTCAAAGGTGCTCAGGGAAGCATGTTTTATTGTTTCAGCACACTAGAGCTTAATTCAGCTACAGGTGCAAGAACCTTTTCTTCTCTGAGGTTTAAAAAAAATGGGATGTGCTCTCAGCTTTTTTTCAATAGATTTCAGGAGTACTTGGCTTCCTGAATTAATCCTAGTATAACAGTACCTATGAATCTCCCTGACTTTCCTGAGTCTTATGCTTGTATTTATGCTTGGCTTTCAGATTAATCTGAAGCAGAAAGAACTTTTCAGAGCCTGCTCAGAACAAGAACGTATGTAAGCCAACCATCTCTCATTTTTCACTTGAAAAATGGAGTTGCCATGTTCATAAACATTATTATTCCCGTGAACCCATTTCTGGACCCCTGTTCACCTTGCTAGATAATATATCAGCCAATCTCTTTTAACAAACCAATTTTCTAATACAACAAAGAAACTATAAACTTGTATGGGCAAAACTGTCAGGTTTCATGTATTAGTTCTATATAAAGTGGGCTCTGGATACCAACTTTCAGGATTTTTGGTATCACTCTGTACTCCAAACAGTGGTTCAAGACAAAACTTGACCCTGTGTACTCAGTGTTTGACTGACTTACCAGGAGCGAGATAAAATTGCACTGGAGGCTACCTAAAGTTGACTACCATTGCAACATGTACACAGGATCAAAAACATAAACCTTCTGTGTAATAGTGCTAGTAACTACTGCTGGTTTCATTCTGGAAAAGTGGTGGCAACAGAAAGCAAAAAATGACCTTCCTCCTACTCAAGCTCTTTCTCCTTACATACCCTGAAGCATTTTACACGTTCAAGTAAATTCTTACCCATAGCCTGTTGTTTTAACTGCTAGTATGTCAAAAATATGGGTTATAAGGAGATACTAGGATTGCTAAGTGCCCTGTTTTATACAAGAAGTATGGTTCTTAGTGGGGTCATACAGGATACTCCAAATCCTGTACTAAAGGCATACCATTGTGCAATTAGGAAGAGCAGAAGAGTGGGGGTGGTGTCCATTTGTGCAACCATGATGGTAACTGTCTCTTCCTCCTCTCCCATTCTTACTGTACTTCCTTATTTTCTGATGGCTGCTGGCCTGCCCTTGTTAAGATTTTACTCATGGCTTAGGAAGAAGAAACACTGTGGCTTGGGGCAAGGAAGAAGCAGCTGTTTGTGCATGGTCTGGTCATGTTTATCTCCAAGAGCAAGAATGTCTGATATGGGGGGGCTCAACTTGCAGGTGCTTCCACCTTGCCCAGAATCTAGCCCACCACCGCATCCTTCCCAACTGGGTCATTTTGCCATTCTTTTCCTTCCTTTTCATTACATTAGTTCCTCCCATATACACTTCCTTTCTCTCTCTGTGCCATTCTGTCTCTCCCTCCAACATACACGTTTATACTCAAATATCCTTTTCTGATTCCTTTTCTTTCTCCGCTCTCTCTCCGTCCCAATTTCTCCCTTACTTCCCTTGCCAATCTCCTTCTCTTTCCTATCTTCATTCCCTCCTTCCTTCCCTCCTTCCATCCATGTATTTCCCAATACACTGATACAGCTCCTGCTATCCCCCTCCTCCCTTAATACTTGGCTCATTTGCCATCTCTTTTTTTTCCCATTCCCTTTTTTCCCTTAAGGATCCCCTCCCTACTCCTGTTTCATCACTGCCTCCCTCCTCAATTTCTCCTGTCACCCACTTCTTTAGAAACATATTCAGAGGAGGCCCTCTTACATACCCCAATCACACTAGAAGAGCACCGGTGTAATTCAGCAAAATGGCAGGAGAGGGAGGAGAAGACCAGGAAGTTGGCTAATGCACCTGGTGTGTGTGTATGTGTGAGATAGAGATTTTTCTCAGTGTGTGCTTGTTTTTCTCTATATCCTGACCTTCCTTGTTCCTATCCTGTCCTTTCCGAGGCTCTTCTCCCATTCTGCTGGGGTCTCAACTGATTTCTTCCCACAGCCAGGCAACTGTACTCTCTCTCCATCCCACTCCCACCATTTCCACATATACTCCTTGTGTTGGCCTGTTCTTCCACCAATTAGGCTCACTTTTTTCTCCCACCTCTTTGCCTTCACACATAGGTTTTTCTTTCCTAACCTTTGAAACCCTGCAGGTGTCTTATCTTTCTTTTGAGAATGCCTCAGTTTTCACTCCTTTTTTCTTCCTTCCCTCGCTGGTTAACTTCCCTTTGTCTTGCAATCCGTTCTATGGCTCTCTGTACTGCAAGAGGGCGTAAGGCAGCTGATGGTGGGACAACCATCCCAGTGCTGGGGTGGTCCTTGGTAGCAGCTGTGTTGGAAAGTTTCAGATTGGAGAATCCTTGACAAGGGTATTTCTATGTTTTCAAGGGATGAAAGATGTAGCCTGAGGCAACATGTGGGGGCACAGAATATCCAGATCCAGATCCAGATCCAGTTCCTTTGTTGTTTGGAATATTGCCTCCAGAATCCTTACCCCATCCTCCAGAATCCCTATCCCATGCTGGCAGAGAGATTATAGGAGGTACAGTCCAGAAAAAAAGGAACTTCCCCAAGTTGTGGAAATATCTATCAGAAGGAGAGACTGACCTTGTGCTGCCACTCATAATGAATTGTGACTGTCCCTTATTCCTATTTTGAAAATGGGGAAACCCTAGGACAAATGAAACTTTAAAAAGCATGTTCAAGAAGAGGAAGACCAAATACTGGCCAGTGTATTTTATCTGAGTGTCTAAATCTGGATAAATTTGGCAACACAATCCAAGTATATGGCTCCAGTGTAAGTAAAAGCTAGCTAAACCTAATTTTATATTCATTAATGCATACGCTGTCTGAATGATATGGTCAAAAAGAACATACCTCAACTTACCGGTATATCTGGCCCAAAGTGGAATTTTCATACAACATGCTATCAGAAGAACTTACACATTGCTCAACATCTATACTGTACTCATTCTAACAACTACACTATTTCATGAAGCACGAAGTAAATAAACTTCAATTTTGAAAAACCCTTTCAAAAAGCAAAATACTTCAGATATCATATACAAAATTGTATTTTGAGACTAAAAAAAATACATCTGCTGAAAGATATACTGAAGACTGAGCAAAAAACAATTACTTTCTTCTAGAAAATCCAAAAGTAATAAACTAAGCATCTTCTAGACACAGAAGATGCTGTCTAAAATGGAAATGAAATAGATACTGAAATGGGAAACACTGTAAAGAAGCATAAGACAATATAAGAATACCATTCTCCTACAGTACATTCTAATCAACAGTCTATTTTCCATCATACTTTCCTTATACAAGACAATTCATGGTTCTCTTTACCCTTCCTGTCAATGGCTGCTCTCATCCATCAATTTCATTTAGAATTATACTATAGATCAATGCAGTTCAAGACCAGTGTGGCTCCTGTGAATGGTTGACTGCACATATATTCATTTAATAGAGCTCACACTATGACATGTATTGGGCAGCTGCATTTCCTCTCCACTTCAGCAGTTAATTTCATCAATAACTTATCTCATAGTCCGTTTCCCTTTTATCCAGAAAAAGAGACTGCTTTGTGCCAAGTCAGCTTTCAATAGTGATCACTACAGCAAAACCTAAACAATAAAATGTTCCCCTGCCCCAGCATTTCGAATAATTCCTTAGCATTATTGGCAAGACTTTTCAATGTGCCAGGACATACTAATCTTCAAGTTTATATAATGTTTTAAAAGTATTAAATTTTAAAAGGCAGTATCAAAAACTACATAACAAATAATCTGTAGCTAACTGACATTAATTTGAATACTTTACTGCTTGTAATTAATAAAACCCTTAACTCTTTTTCATATTTAGAACAGAACCACTGGAATCAATGCAACTTAAGTTAGTCATGAATAATGCAAGTTCCAATGATTTCAGTGACTCTACATTAAACCCTAAAGTTGTCATCAACATAAGGGTTCTCAAAACAACTGTACATTGTGGTTTAAAAAACAAGACTAGGATTCTAAAAAGTCTGCAGTTCCAAACCAATTTCAGTTTTTTCAGACTTTGACTACATAATAATATTACACAGATGTTCCATGAAAGTAGCATAACTGGTTTTAAAAAAACTTGGTAGGTAGGATAATTCAGCTTACACAAGGCCTTTTCTCATCTCAAATCCAAGCACTGATTTGATCTGGATACATTCAGCAGTGCCACATCAGTAGCTGCTCCCAGTCCATTCAATGGAACACCAGTATCAAAGTCATCCAACACTTATCTTGCAGTTCATGCAGAAGCAGTATTGTAAGCTCATAACAATTACTATCTTTTTTTAAAAAAAAAAAAATCAGTCACTCCTGCTTGAATTTAAAAGTCACAATCTAAAAAACATGGTAACAGTTACACAGGAGCCTTTTGTGCCAGTTTCACTCCACAAGTTCTAGCTGCTCAAGACAATGTACACTTAAAACAAACCACAAATAGCTTGACAAATAAACTTTCAAACCTATTCATTTCCTGGCTACTTTCCTTTACTTTGAGGTGGGATTTTCTAGTCAGCAATGTAAAAACTACCAAATTTAGCCCAAAGGACATGGTCCTAGATGGCCTCTAATCATTTGTAAAAATTTAAACATTATAAATGCATGAAATAATCCTGAATTTTTCATAGATTTTTATAGCTCTCAAATTCTACAGAAAGGCCCGGGCAAGTGGTACTTTTCTTAAGACAGCTGCAATTTTTCAAATAAAGTTCTCTTCATATTTTCCTCATAACAGTTTTGGGTCAAGAAAAAGAAAGAGAAGAGTCAAATACCAACAGCACAATCTTAGGCAAGTGAAAGAAAGTTCCCCTTTGTTCAGTGGGGGTGGGGTTGTATGCACGTGCCTTTCAGCTGCCTGACAACTTATGGTGCCCCATGAGTTTCATAAGGTTTTCTCAGGCAAGGAATACTTTCTTCTGATAGATAGCCCATAACACCTCCCAATCATTGGTGGTCTCCGATCCAAGTACTAATCATAGCTGACCTTGCTTAGCTTCCAAGATCAAATGGGATCTTGTGCCTTTAGGGTATTTAAATGTGAATGGTATCTGCTCCCACGTCAATAAGTATAGGGCTGTAATTACCCTAAATTACTTCACTGCAGGTTTTTCTGTATCCCCTTTTTACCTGTGCTGGTCTATGACCGTAATAAAGATTCTATTCTATTCTTCACTGCAGGAATACAAGGAATCAAGCCCCAGAGTTTCTGGTAGTATGCTACTGTCTTGCTGACTGATGAGAATTCAGTCAGTAGAGAACTGAACATGGCTTAATAATTTTTATCTTCTTATGAAAAGGGTAAAATTGCCCTACAGAATGTGTTGAACATCAGGAACGCTGTGTGGCTTTTTCTAACCACCAATGGAAACTAGCTACTATTTTAATGAGAAATCTCAGCAAAGGATTATTACATGCCTTAGTACACAATTTCTGAATTCTGTTTTAGAACATTCTTCTAGCTTGCTCATCCACACAAAAGGAAGCCAACCTAACTCTGTAACTTGAAACTACACTTCTGGACACGCTTAGAAGCAGCCTTTGAAGGTGCAGTATGTTATGAAAACAGGTTAGTCAGTCTGCAAACTTGCAATTTGTTCTGACACTGACCGCATACATGTCAAAGAGTAAAAAGGGTATGTTGTGGTTCACATTTGCTACAACAAAATTTCACAAACATTTCATGTAAGCTCTAGTGTACATAGCTGTCAATGGACTGAGGGGGCAGAATTTTATTGTTAACAAACAATAATTAAGATTTCAAATATTAGTTTCCAAAACTAGCCACGGGATTTACAGAAAATGGCATGAGGATTGTCCCTTTTGATCTTTGGGGCACATTTTATTGTTGATTCTTTCAAGAGGACTCTTTGAAAAAAACCAAAACCCTTGTCTTCCTCAAACCTGGATTTTCTCCCGGACGAACTCCAAAGCTTATAATGAACTGTTTAATTATAATTATTATACCAAACAGTAGCAGACCACCACATCCAGGAAGTGTCAGGGATGAAGAATCTGCCCCAAAGTTTAGGATCTTATCTTACAATCTCCTGAGTTTAGCTGGTCCCTGATTTGCATTTTTCTTTTATTTGCACACCCACCAACATGTACTCATCACTCATTCTTCAAATGCCTTGTTTGTTAAAAGTTTAAAGGGAGTGATTTATCTCAATTAGAGGGCACTGATCCATCATAAGTATGACAACAAGTGTATAGCCATGAAGCCTAGTCAGGGAAATAAAAGAAGAAAATTCTAAATCTGACATTTCTGAGAGACTCTGAGAATACAGACAGCACTACTGCATCCTTTCTGTGTCTCTACCTTCAGCTAGGAAATGATGAATGCATGTAAGTGGCTTTGCATGCAAGAGCCAGGTATCACAAACACAACCAGTGGCATCTCAGGTATCTAATGAACCCACTCTTCGTTGTAATCCATCTTAATTTGTGTAATAAAAAGATATGCATAAGAAGGAGAAAGAAGAGGCAGGTAAACAGCAGAACTGGAATCATAAAGGGGTTGGGGACCAAAGCCAAGAGAGGTAGACATTTAACTTAATTATTTCTCTCAATTATCTAAGAGCCTAGCAAAAAGATTTATTGCAGGACACCCCAAATATTTTATATTATATATAATTTTGCATTTTACAATACACAACAGAAATCAACCCAGAATGTAATTAAAAGAGGATGAGAAGTTAATGAAGACAATCGCAATGCACCCCTATCTTTCAAAAACACTCCAAACACTTCCCTTCATACAGACTCGGGGAGAAGACATTCTAAGACATTCTGAAAGCTGCCTGCTCCTGTAAACAAAAAACCACTACCTGCACCCCAGCCCTGTTTCATTTTAAGACTAATTTTTTTCCTAATTCCTTTTTTCTTTCTTTCCAAAACTCAGTTGCTCTGCCCTGAGCTCCAAAAATCTGTCTCTCCCTTGCCCTCCATCCTGTCTTTCCAAAGAAGGCTTATTCATTATCTTGGCTACCAGGGTCATGTGACGCATTTCTCAGAATTCTAATACTTCTGTCATACTGAGTCTGACAGAAGGAGAAGTAGCTACTCTAATCAATTCTAATGAACTAAAATGAACTAACTCCCTTGCATTTTTAACTTCAGGGTTAACTGGGGAATCTAGTGAGTTAAATGAAATCTCTAGGAAAATCTAGTGAATTACTTCCTTAACTAGTTAATTAACTGGCCATTTCCAAGCTTTGGAGCCAGCATTCTACACCTTCATGATTTTTCACTTGCAACAGACAGTCCTTGTATTTTTGCTAACTAGAACAAGATGTTAGCAGAGAGGGTGGCTGAATTCAGGAGTTGATACTCAAGGTGAGATGGGAAATACAAAATATCTTGCAAAGAACAGAAAGCATTATTTTACTGTACAACTCACAAATAAGATTGCTGTGAAACTCTACTAAAAAGTAGGGATTTCTTCAGCAAAATGCTGAAGAGAAATTGTAAAATAGATAGCAAGACCTCTTTGTTATCTTTCTGTACACAGCTGAAGATGTTTTGTTTTGTTCCAGAAGGCCTCTGAGGACTGATTGCCTGGAGGAAAGGGACTTTAATAATGTGGTGTATTGTTTATCTTTGTTGTTTTTCTTTTAATGGTCATATTTCTAACTCTATCGATAGTTCAATGCCATTTTTTAATTTTTGCATGATATGGTTATTTGTTTAGCTTTTTCTATTTTAACTCTTGTAAATTACCTGAAGTTCCACACTGGGAAATGGCACAATATAGATGATGATTAACAAATTAAAGCCACCTTGAACCCCAATCTGAAGAAAGGCAGGACAAATTCAAGAAAGGAAGGAAGGAAGGAAGGAAGGAAGGAAGGAAGGAAAGACAGACACAGAGAGATGCACGTCTTTCATATTTACCTCAGATCTTAGACCATCTAACATTCTAATTTGCACTCACTTGTCCATATGATGGCAGAGATGTAAAACTTGGATATTCTGAAGCCATGGGAAGAGGGTATTTTTAGAAAAAGTAAAATACATGGAATGCTTCTTATCCAATCAAACTCAAACTTACTGTACTGCTTCAAAATAAAACCTCTCATTAGATACCCTGGCATATAAAATATCAGTATTTGACATATTTGTAATATTTACGAGTTATAAACAAGCAAGACTGTGAATAAGCTTACACTGCAGAGACAACTGCAAACTGCTTCACCCCATGATAGCTATATGTGTTTCTTAGGTCTTTCTGCACTATACTGTTATAGTGCTGCTATTCCACTTTCAACATCCTTTGGAGTTCTCAGTAGTTTACTGAGGCCAAAGAGCTCTCTGGTTGAGAATTCCAGATGCCCCTCCCTAAACTGCAAACCCCAGAATTCCACAGGATGTTGAATCTAGAATAATAGCACTATAAGGGTGTAGTGCAAAAAGGCCCTTAGTTTTTGGCATGGGGAAAAAAAAAAGAAACTGTAAGTTTTAGAAAAAACTAGAAAAATGTATTATTTGGACAGAAGCGGTCTCAGTCAGTCATAATTTTAAGAACCAGGGTAGCAGAATTTTTTCACATTATGGTATCTTCTGAGCTGCCTTCCCAGGATGGCACTTGGGGGTACTGTTTCACAGTGATTCTAGTCCAGTGGTTCTCAACCTTCCTAATGCCGTGACCCTTTAATACAGTTCCTCATGTTGTGGTGACCCCCAACCATAACATTATTTATTTATTATTTACAATGCCTCCCTCCCCTGGCAAAAGCCACCTCACTGGCCAGGAACGCGGGAAGGAAGGGAAAGAGGAGCCATGCGTCTCCCCTGGGAAAAAACTCCAAGAGCCCCCCTCCCGGGCTCTGCTTCTGCTTTGCTCTCGTTTCTGCTGGAGGGGCAGTGTGGGAAAAGTTTCCAGAGTGTCGACCCTGGCCAGGGGGGAGAGGAATCCCAGGGCCGTTGTCGTTTGCGCCCGGCGCAGCTCGCCCCCCAGAAAAGTGCCGCCTTGCGGCCCCCCTGGCCCTTCCGCAGCACACCCCCCTCTGTGGCGAGTGGGGCAGAGGCTGTGGCGAGGAGGTGACCTGCCCCCCATGCTGCCACCGCCCCCCCCCAAGCTGGCCCATCAGACGGGAGGTTTTTCCAGTAGCGGAGAAGGGGAACGCTTTCAATCCTTTCTGAACAGGGGGCAGGAGGACGTGAGCGTGTGGCTCGCGCTTGCGCACCACCACCAAGGAGGGAATGGAGCCTAAGACCATCAGAAATACGTATTTTCCGATGGTCTTACGCGACCCCTGTGAAAAGGTCGTTTGACCCCCAAAGGGGTTGCAACCCACAGGTTGAGAACCACTGTTCTAGTCCTTTCTCGGTGGGAAAACTCAAAAAGTGTTGTTGACGCTTGACAAGAAGAGGTGATAGTCATCATTAAATATTGAAAGGGATGCTGTGGAGAAGGTGCATGAACCAATGGATTCAAATTTCAAGAAAAGATATTCCACCTAAACATTGGAAAGAATTTCTTTACTGTAGGAACTGTTTGACAGTGGAATAGACTGCCCTCAGAAGGTGCTGGACTCCTCTTCTTTGGAAGTTTTAAATAGAAGAGTGCTCCTTTGTTTCTGTACTCCTGCTTGGCCAGGGGGTTGGACCGGATGGCCTTTGCTACCTCTTCCAATTCTGAGATGATGATGATGATGATGATGATGATGATGATGATGATGATGATGATGGACACCATGGCTGCTGACCTGTGGGCTTGGCCCTCTTCCCCATGCTGTTGGATATACTCTAGGAACTAGTGCAAGAGGTTGTCCAGAATTTTGGGCTTCAGTCTCTTCATATGCTGATGACTCAACTCTCTCTCTTTTTTCTATCTGATTGCATGGGAGATATTTTGGTGCTAAACTGATGTCTGCTGTCAGTAAATAACTGGATGAGGGTAAACAAACTGAAGCTGAATCCAGACATAACAGGTATGTTCCTGGTCAATCAAAACACAGATCAAGAAATATGGATTCAGCCTCTGTTGAGTGAAGTCAAAGTCCCCCTGAAGAAGCTGTGAACACAAGTTCACAATCTGGGCATGCTTCTGGACTCAGCCCTGAGCTTGAATGCCATGTTTTGATGGTGGACAACGAGTGTGTTTGCAAACCTAAAACTAGCGCATCAACTGTCCCTGTCCCTGGGTATATCTAATCTGGCCATGATGACACATCCCTTGATTAAATTCTGTTTGGATTACTGTAATGTACTCTGTGTAGATCTGACTTTGGAAACTGTCTGGCAACCTCAGAGTCTCAAAAATGCTGCTGCCAGACTGTTGACAAGATCTGGTGTGACTTGATCCAGTCCATATGAGAGACTGCACCTCTACTATCCTGTTGGAGTTTTAAGCCCTTCAGGAGAGAGCTTTCTTTCAGTCTCATTGCCATAACCAACAAGTCTGGTGAAGACATAAGAGAGAGCCTTCTTGGTGGCTATTCACAGGCTGTGGAATTCACTCTCACTCAGTTGGCCCCCTCCCTGTTCTCCTTCCACTGGCAGACAAAAATGGTTTTATGAAGACAAGAGTTTAGATATTAACCGGTTGGGATTGTTTGTCTTTTAATGGGATATTCTGTACTTTTATCTTCTTTGATTTGTTTTAAAAGTGTTTTAAATTGGTGTTTTAAACTTCTTTGAACTTTAAGACTTTTTATTAGGAAGTTTTTAGTTGTCTTTTGTTTCAATTTATGAAAGGCTGGATATAAATTATTTACATAAACAATAAATATTTGTTTTTGAACTGTTCAAGCAATGAAGTCCTCCCTTATTCTCTTCTCATGAAGACACCAGCTGTCACAGTGCAGAAATGCAGATCTGATTTGAATGTTGCAGATGTCTACAAGAAGTACCAGAATTATCAATCTAATACTCTATACCAGACCAGGGTTAACCTTTTGGGAAACAAAAAATCCTTGGAGAATCTGATTAATGTTATGAACTCAGGAAAAAAAAAATCAACTGAATTTCAAAATGACAGGGAGGAAACAAAAAAAAAAGTCTCTGGTTCATGGATGTGGTCCAGGGGATGATGGAACACAGGTTTAGAATCGCTGCTGCAGATTGTTTTTGTGTGTTGTACAAATCTTCATGTCATACAGTCCCTACCATTTTGAGTAAGTAATGCCTTACCTTTGAAAAACCCCTGATATATTTTAAAAGTAAAAAAAAACTTTCATCACTTTTTTTCTAAATTGCCTGAAGTTCCCAATTTTCCACTGGAGGTAAAAACAGAAATATTTTCTGCAAGAAAAATCAAATAGCTTTCCCTCAAATTTTTCCATCTTTCCCCTGCCCCCCATTGAACATTTACATCTCTGAGGAAGGCTGTAACAATGATTTTTAAAATTCATTGTTTAAATAGCATTATATCTTTAGTTTATTTTTTTAAGAGGAAAATTATGCTAACATCATCTCCTTTTAGGCCACCAGGCAGCCAAAGCTGTATAAATAAAAGCTATTCTGTCTGTATTCTCTCTCAAGTGTTGTATCTGATAAATTTTTCACAAATGAGAACATTAGCTACAACTAATGCCAGTTAAGCCTCACCAAAACTGAATTATTAAATCTGCCTGCCTGTATCCTGTTACAGCCTTCTTATGAATACTTGATTTTATTTTGTATAATTGACAAGAGTTGTCAGGAAAGGGTGGTTTTAATGGCAATCAAATTAAGATCAACTGGTATAAGTGTCACAATGAAGAGTCT